>OZ030012.1:95315972-95335972 GCA_964023405.1 Apodemus agrarius | reverse complement strand
AAATGTCTTGATTTCTACTTTTGAAATGGGAGGCATTTGGCCAACGTGTTCTATTCCATTCTCCACAAAATCCTGGAGTGCTCTCTATATACAGTCTGGCCTTCATCCTGTGGCCAGCAAGGTGCTACAGCTCTTCCAACCCTCCCCATCCTAATGGTAATGATTGTAAACTAGCCTGCAAACTATGGAGTCAACTCCTGATGGTTCCTTTCCAATTCTTTTAGACAGCAACTAACCTGCATTTTAAAGCTATCCCCTGTGCAGTGCAAATCTTGACTATTCACTGGTTGGGAAGTGAATGTTTTCAATAGGACTTTGTGGTGGTTTGAATGCTGCTGGCCTTCATAGGCTTATATATTCGAATGCCTTTTTCACAGTCTTTGTAATATTTGGTACAAATTGGGAGGTATGGCCTCATTAGAGAATGTGACCTTGTTGGAGGTATGCCATCAAGTGGGGGTTGAGGTTTCAAAAGCCCAAGCCAAGCTCAGTTTTACTCTCTGTCCCCTCTTGTGGGCCATATGTAGGATCTCAGATACTGTTCCAGCACTATGCCTGCATACCATCATGTTCTTTGCCACGATGGTCATGAACGCACCCTCTGAAACTGTAAACAAGCCCCCAATTAAATGATTTCTTCAATAAGTTGCCTTTGGTAGAGTCTCTCTCCATTGAATTCTATTCTAATATTTTCTGCATGCATACCTGCCCATGTGTTGAATACAATGAGTTTGTTGATTATTGAGGTAGAATAACTTTACCATGTTGACATAGCACAAGCCAAAAACACTGCCACTAACAGGAAAGCAGTTGATCTCCCATTTCCATTGTAGGTAAATTTATGGGGAACATTTTACTATACATACATAGAAGGCAAGCAGCTGATAAATTTAACTGTGGGACCGACGGGGGGGGTTAGCCAGTCAGAGTATGGAGGCTGGTTGTCTAAGGTCAGCATTCTAGGTCTGCCTTCATCTCTTAGACTAAGCATTCTATTCAAGCTTGGTGTTGTAATGATTTACAGTGTGGTCTGTATTTTACCCTCCCTGCTCCACGGCATTCACATTTTTAGGTGTTGAAACCAAGGAAGGAATGTCAGTGTAGCTGCACAGGAAGCTCACTCTCCCTCAAAAGGAGAATTAGCGTCTGCCCCAGGATTCAGAGTGAATTTGATGTAAATGTAAAACCAAAGAACAGAAATCCTACCCATCCAAATTTTTCTGTATTCTCCTAAGCCAATTCCTGTCTTCTGAAATCATTGCTATTCACAATGACAATGAGTCTCCTGTTTTCTACTATGATTTTAGTTTGAGAAATTGCTTATACATTAGATCCTCACAGTCCTTATGTAGACCGCAAAACTTGATACCATTATTAATTAAAAATTTCAGTACTGACAATTAGTACATTGAGGCACAAGGACCACCATAGAACTTGGACACTACAGAATCAGGTAAAGGATCACCCTTTAGTGAAGCGTTTTTTTGTTTTGTTTGTTTGTTTGTTTGTTTGTTTGTTTTAATGGCAGGACCAGGACTGGAATAAGAAAGTTTCAAATTCTTATGTTCATTTTCCCAAATAAAAGGGGGAGTGTAGTGAGAGGCAATGGGATGGGGAGGGTGTTGGTGGAGGAATAACCAGGAAGGGGAATATCAGTTGAAATGTAAATGAATAAAATGATTAATTTAAAGTAAGAAGTGAATATTCACTATAATATATAAAAGCATCTATAAGCTGGTGAGCTAGGAAACAAACTATAATAACTGAGAAAGCCAATCACATATCCGTGGAGTTACATATCCTAGTTTAATTTGAGAGAGGTGATTTCAATGAAAGATTATACTTCCTTTCAGTTTCAATCAATTTTCCCACTTCGCATTTTCAGAGGACATGTATGTACATTGATTCATTACCATATTCGTAGTTTGGGCCTCTCGCCTCTACTGCTTTCAAAAAACATGAAGTCCTAGAACAGAAGAAAAATAGCAAAGTCAATTTCCAGAAATGAAATGTAGCCTCATGTAGTGATTTAAATATGCTTGGCCTAGGAGATGTGCCCTTGCTGGAGTAGGTGTGGTCTCATTGGAGGAAGGCCTCCACTGTGGGGCTGGGTTTTGAGACCCTCCTCTTAGCTGCCTAGAAGCCAGTCTTCCTTGGTTTCCCTTCAGAATAAAATGTAGAACTCTAGCTTCTCCAGCGCCATGTTTGCCTGCACGCTTCCATGCTTCTTGCTGTGATGATAATGGACTGAACCTCTGAACTTATAAGCTAGTCTCAATTAAATATTGTCCTTGTATTAGAGTTGCCTTGGTCATGGTATCTCTTCACAACAATGAAACGCCCTCTAAGACACCTCCCTTTTCAATTTATGAAAATTCAGGAAGCTCAGGAGTGAGAGGCAGTCGAGTTTTGAGCTGGAAGTCACACTGGTCTACATAGTGAGACCCTTTCTCAAAGCAAACAAAAGACACCCAAGAACATCAAACAATAACCAAAAAACAACCCCCCCAAAAAAAAAACAAAAAGGGGAAATGGGATGTGTATACTACAAATGAGATACTGTACATTCATAACAATAAAACTTTTTAATAAACAACAGAATGTATTGACCTGGAACATAGTATGTAACTTGAATTAAGCCAGAAGGAAAAAATACAACATAGTATTCTCTCACATGTGGAGGACAATAATGTCGAGCTCATCATTCTAAACAAGGAGAATAGAATTGTAGTGCCTGAGCCTGAAGTTGGAAGTTGGGTGGAGAGAGTAAGACTTGTATCAAAGGCTCTGAAGATTTATTAATGCAATTCTCACATGGCACTGTGACTGGAAGTATACCACTGCCTATATATTCCAAGATTTCCAAAAAAGTAAATTATAAATGTTTACACTATAAAATACAGATAATCCTTCAGTCTATGGATATGTCAGTTAGTTGTATGTGATCACCTCATAACATAAACTTGTGTCAAGATATCATGTGAAACCCCATAAATGTATATACAGAATATTTGTCAATTGAGATGAGTAAAGTGTTAGAATATTGAAGCTTTAATTAAAAGGTTAGTTATCATATCTCAAATTTGCAAGACTAGCATCCCAAAATCCTAGTGATTCCTAAGTTTGTTTTATAATTAGTAGCATGACTATTTTTGGTTGACCTATGATTTCATTTCCTAGATCTCTTACTTTGCTTTCTTTATTGAAAAGCAAATATTAAGAAAAATCTCACCAAGATGCAATAGATACTTGCAGTTCTAGTACTTGGGAAACTCAGGCAGGAGGACTGCAATGACTTAGAAGGCAGTTTAGACTATAGATGGATACTGGTTCTCAAGGAAAAGTAAATAAATAAAAGCCAAGATGAAGGACCATTGTGTCTTAGGGTTACCATTACTGGGATAAAATAATCATGATCTAAAACAAGTTGAAGAAAAAAGGGTTTATTTCAGTTTACAAACTGAAATAAAGATCATAGACCATCACCGAGGAAAATCAGGACAGGTAATCAAACACACCAGGGAGCTCTAGGCAGAAGCTGATGCAGAGGCCATGGAGGATTGCTGCTTACTAGCTTGCTTCTCATGGCTTATTCTGCCCTCTTATAGAAGCCAGGGCGATCAGTTCAGGAGTGGCACTGTTCCCGGTGATCTGGGCCCCGCCACATTATTCAACAATCTAGAACATGGACTGAAAGCTTGACCAGAGGCCAGCAGGTGGAGGCATTTTTACAATGGAAGGTCCCTCTTCCAAAATGACTCTAGCCTGTGTCAAGCTGACCAAAAAATTAGCCAGCATCCCATGGCATGTTTCTTCTGAGATGTATCAATTTCATTAAACTTATTAATTGCCATGATAGCAATATTGCATCAAAATTTCAACAATTTGTTTTAGTGCTGAATGGCCAGTCAATGTGCACATTTCCTTGAATGCCACAGGAAGGTTTGACTAAGTTGGTTAAATGAGTCTACAAACCCTATTAAGTTAATAACTCCAAAATCTCTCTGCCCCTTCATTTTATTTTTATTTTCATTGATGTTTTTGTTGTTGAAGGACCTGTATCTTTTAGTTGTATATACTTTTGTCTGTTTGTGTTTTCTTTTTAATTTTTGTTGGTTTTTCTTTTTTCAGATTTTATTCCTCATGCAATGCACTGTACTGCTCCAAGTCCTGGAGCACAATGGAAGAATATGTGGACATTGGAGGACTTGAATTGCCCAGGTGTTTCTAATCTACAAGTAATGTTAGAAACCACACATCTCTCCCTGTAGACTTCAACTTTGTTATGAGAGAATTTTCTGGGTGTTCAACAAACTTCTGGTTCTGAGCTTGGAACTTAATGTGTGGTTTGAAAAAAATCCTAGGGCCACTGCTTCATCCTAAATACTGCCTATAGATCTAGGTGCTTGATTGAATACATGTTTTACTGATTATTACACTTCATTATATTCAATGATTTAATTAAAAATTATGTCAAGATAAAAACATTTACATTTCAGCAAGTTTTATTACATACAAGTATTAATTCTCCAAAGTCTCAATTTAACTTTTCGCTTTGTAAAGTCAGAACCTCTCAACAGATGAGCTTTGTGTCTTTGCATTTGAAACTGCATGGATTCTTTGGAGAGAAACCATGTCCCCTTTGAATCTAAAGTATCGGAAGGATTTGAGATAACATCAGAGCTAGGACTCAGTGTCACCTCCTCATCAAACCTGGGAATTGAAAACATATTCTGCCTTTGCTTAGTTTTCTTTGCCTTATTTTTACTTTGAGAATTTCATACACGTATATAATGCAATGGGATTATATTCAGTCCCCATCTCCCTTACTAAGGAGGAGATCTTTAAGTGTACAGTTTTCCAAGTTGTTTCCAGATGTCTCTGGAGACTCCAACCAAAATCAGAATCACAGAGAACAGACTTACTATGAGAAAACAAGCACCAAGCATCACAGCCTTTATCTTTACATCGAGGTCTAAAGGGAACTGGATCCCAAAACTGTCGACATCTGTCAGTATCTCCTTCAGCAAACCAGACCATTGCTTGGAAATCCTGCCAACCACAAATGCTTCATCAAGAGATTTGATCTAAATGGGAAACAAAATGAATGAACAAGAGGAGGAACTTAAAAAGTTCTAGAAAAATAACAGCGAATATGATTTGAATAAAAGGAGGCAAATGCTCCATTCAGATTGTGCCCTCCTGTGACTAAACAATGGAAAGGTTGCTAAATAAAATATGAATTTTGGCCTTTGTATATGAAAATTTCACCAAGTTTCCTCGGTGTCCTTGTGAGTTTCCTAAAAGTAAACTGTAGGCCAGCTTAAGTTGTTACTGTTTCTAAAAATAGAAATAAGTTTACACACATCTAGATGCCTTCTCATGTACTTGACTTATTTTTACACATACCAGTATATAATGTATTTATAGTACATACTCCTACACATACTTGCTCAGAACATTATAATACACGCCTAGTATTTTCTTTGCATTACCTGTATTTTCTTAGAACTGCCTGTGTCTGTAACTAGATTTGTACATCAATGGAGACAAGGCTTTATGTACATGTAACCAGATTCTAAGAAAGGAAAAAGCTGCATGGTTCCCAAGAGCTGCAGACATTGGAATAGAGTAAATATGAGACAAGAATTCATGAGAATGGAGGTAGAGTTCTGAAGGCTTATCAGGAAGCCATCATCAACTTCTGAGTGATTTTTCCCCTAAGGTAAGCCTACTTTGTTCAGATTTTCTTATCTTTGAAGAAAATCAGCAAGTCAAATGACAAAAATTCCCTTAGCTTTAAAATTCCTCCAGGAATTAAACATAGAAACGTGTTTTCCAATGAGCTAATTCAATATAAGAACATAAAGGAGATCACACTGAAGCATGACTGAACGGTAAGCACTATACCTGTATTAACTCTTTTTCTTTTAGAAAAGATCCACTTATTTCTATTTTATGTACATAGATGTTCTGTTAGCATATTGGTCTGTGCAGCATTGTGTGTGCAGTGGCTGAGAACCACTGTACCCTTAAACTGTAAGCTATTAGAAACGCTCCTTTTAATGCTTCTTGTTGGGTATTGGTTATAGCAATGAGAAGAAGAGCCAACAGAGAAATTGTGGCTATTTTTAAGATGGCCACACCTCATTTAATAGTGTAAGCAGAGACCTTGCATTGGACCACAAAATGTTTCCCTGATCATGTTATTTCTTTTTTAAAATATCTGTACAAAAATCCCCATTTAATACAACTTTAGATTTGTGTTACATACATTCTAATTATAAGAAAAGAAAATCCCCCCAAAACATGATCTGTTCTTTGAAGGTATCTGTTACCTCAAAATCTATGTTTCCTCCAATGTTGCACATGATGATTGGACCAATAATCTTTAGAACGGCCTGCTTGTGCTCGTTTTGAACTGTAAACTTTGGCCGACATGGGTGCCAGGTTTGTTTAACGTAACCGATTGGCACACCAGGTGGAGCTTGAACTTCTATCTACATGTGAAAAAAGAACATAGGTAAATATGTTTATTACCATATTATCTACTTGTAGTTTCATTTACTTAGAATAACAGAGAGTGC
Source organism: Apodemus agrarius (assembly GCA_964023405.1). Classification (NCBI taxonomy): domain Eukaryota; kingdom Metazoa; phylum Chordata; class Mammalia; order Rodentia; family Muridae; genus Apodemus; species Apodemus agrarius. The sequence goes on along the minus strand of OZ030012.1, from coordinate 95,329,385 downwards.
TCCAATCTACAACCTTTAATTAGATCAATGCTATTTCTTCCCTTAATTCATGAAGATAACTATACCAAAGAAGGGTGAATTAACTTGTATCAGATTCTCCAGCTAAGGCATAGAAAGGGTTAATTGAACTTTTGATAGTTTGCATATTTCATTAACATCTTTATTTATTAAAAACTGTGTAAATTAATAACAAACTTTTCTTTCTTAAACTTGCTTATAAACAGTAGCTTATGTCTATGGACAGAACTCTGATCACTGGTACATTTTCAACTATTAGTTCTAATATTGAATAAGAAACGGACTTTGCTCACTGGACTCATGGCCCTGCTATTTATTTACTAGGAAGCTCACATGGGATCATTTCTGACAGTCAAGTTTCATGACCATGCTATACTGCTACTCAATTGTAGTACTTTCTTCATCCAACACAGAGACATATTCTCCTCAGATATTGCTATGCATGTAAGATTATACTTAGCCTAAAGGCATGGAAAACAAAGGAATTCTTTACAGATAATTTTACTCTTTCTAAGTAGAGTAAGTGCAGTATTAAACCCCAAATATCTGTTTTCATGTTACCTCTGTTTGAGACAGGCTTTATGGACATTACTAATAGAATGACTGGGATAGGCAGGCAGACATGGTCTAGGCAAGTGAAATCCAGGCAAAGGCAACCTTCCCTATAATGTCTCTATGTCATGGTTCCTGCTCTGAAAGACACATTTGCGATAAATAGGCCACCAGAGATATGAAACAGGCAGTTGAATTTTAGCTGAGGGCAGCTCCATCTGAGCAATGTTTATTACAGAGAATACAACCTACTGTGTTTATTGAAATAGAGGAAATAAAAACATGGGTGATGTTTTTCTGCTTACCACTTAGTGGAATATCCAAATCATCAGATAAATTATGAGATGAATACATATATTCTTCTCCTAACTCTTCTGTTAAGGCATTCTCTCTCTCTCTTTTAAGGCATTCTCTCTCTAGAACAGTATTCAAAGACATCCTCAGGCACGTGGCTCCATTAGTTTAGACCATACCTGTTTTGATCGTTTCTGACAAGAGATTTGGTCAAAAGGCTTGACCATTGACCATTTTCCACTTGACCATTTCAAAGGTTTCCTTTGAACATTAGAAACTGTTATTTGAGCTGTTACTCATCCATAAAGGAGATATTATCCAAGAGTATGAGCTTAGTCCTTTATATTCCTTTCTGCATACTTGAGTAAAGGCCAAAATATTGCTCATGGATCATTTTTTTTAAATATCAATAAGTTGGTAAAAATTCTTGATAAACTTATCTTGCAAACTGACTTGGTAAGAATTTACAGACCTTTTGGAGGCAGCATGGACAGAAACAAGAATCACATCTGAGTGGTCGTTGTAGAGTTATGACTTCATGACCTGAGTTATCAAGGACCCTCATGGAGAAAGGTCTGTTTTCCCCACAGCAATTGCGTGTTAAGAAATTAGAGTCTTCTACAGCATAGTAAACCTTCTGTCCTAGTTTGTCCTTGATTTTGTATTGGTTAGCAGTTTCGAAACCTAAAATTGCTATAAGAAAAAAAAATGGAGTTCATAATTAACAGCACATTAAAATCCTCTACATATTCAAGATATCCCAAGTTTAGATGATATTCTAAGAACCACAAGGAAAGGATAAGCAGAAGATATATATAGATAATCAAATCTGAGGGAAAGAAGGGCAAAAGAAAAGGAAGGGAGGCTAGCAAACTAAGGAAAAATTGAGTACCTATGGGAGACATGGAAAATAAAACAGGCGGTTTCGGTTTTTTGATACATCTATGGTCTAACTCAGGAAGAGGTGGAGACAGCAGTGCTGGACATGTGAGTAAATAGCCACTTCTCTAGTGTAGTTTCCATGTGGTATAGAGAGGCTAAATAACGGGTGATGCTTTACAATTTATGTGAATTACTATGGCAAACCAGTTGGGCTGAGAGTCTGTTTTATAAGCCCTATTTTCTTTTGCACTATGTTTGAACAATGCAGAGACTTACTCATGTGGAAAATGGGAGAGATTGAAAATGGAAGGTGAGTTACAGCATTGTACTGAGCCCTGGGTACCTTGGAGGAGTGGAGATGCGCCCTGGACAACCAGTGTGTGTAAGACTTGCGCCTGACAACTCAGCTCAGATTTCAACCACCATGTCACAGCGCCCTGTCATGATATTACAGTATCGTAGGCATGCCAAATGAACTTTGTCTTACTGGTGTTCCTTTTATGCTAAAAACAGAGAGACGTGACAAATGCAGATTGTCAAATGTCATCTTACCAAAAGTTATTGTTGGGGATATCTTCTCTCATTTAGAAACAGAAAGAGTCCATTCATAGTCACATTTGCCCACAGAAAAACATCTTTCAGAAGTTGTATCACTGTGGATCCACTCTTTATCTTTGATGAGACTTGAGATGTCTTAGAAGCAGTCTTTTAAAGATTGGCATGGTATCAATACCTGCCACAAATACTTTTGCCAAGATTTTAAAAATTAAAAATATTTTGAAGATTATTTTTTAATTGAGAGCACATCTATAATTCAAATAGCAGTTCAATTATGTACCTTAGTCTTTATTTTTAACCTACAAAGTGAGATCAACAAGGCTTACACAGCCTCTAATTTCCTTCAAGTTCTTTGGAAAACTAAAACTAAGAAAATGAAGGAATCTATACTATAGCTAAAGATAGTTCAGTGGTTGCATAAGTGCATTGTATGTATGTGACTGGAAATTTGAGTCCTGGGTATGCAGGAAAAAAATCTATAGAGCTATATCTGTAGCATCTATTTATCAATATTTTTCAATCATTATTTTTCAATAAGATAAAGGTAAAAAATGCTGATCATAAACTCGGGTGCTGAAAAGGAATAAAGTAACATTCATATTTTATATTATTTATAATATTAAAAATACTTCCATTTAAGAAAATACAAAGGGTCAGGAATTTGAAAGGAGGTGTGTAGCAGTGGGGGAGGGGGAACTGCCAATAGCCACTAGAAAGTCCCAGATGCCAAGTACCCAAGAGGTTTCCAGGACCCAACAGGGAGGATATTAGGCGAAATAACCAACAAAGGGGAGGTAGAACCTGTAGACACCATATCCAGTGGATAGGCATGGCCCCCAGTTGAGCTATAGGGCCACCTACCCACCTCAAAATATTAATTCAGAATTCCTCCTGTCAAAAGGAAATTTAGGGACAAAGAGTGGAGCAGAAACTGAAAAAGGCCATCCAGAGACTGCCCCACCTAGGGATGCATCCCATCTACAGACACGAAATCCAGACACTATTACTTATGTCAAGAAGTGTTTGCTGACAGGAACCTGGTATAGCTGTCCCGTGAGTCTCTGTCAGACCCTGACCAATACAAATGTTCGTAGCCAAACATTGGACAGAGCGCAGAGACCCCAGTGAAGTTAGGGCAAGGACTGAAGGAGCTGAAGGGGATTGCAACCCCACAGGAAGAATAACAATATCAATCAACAGACACCCCCCCCCAGAGCTCCCAGGGACTAAACCACCAACCAAGGAGTACACATGAAGGCACCCATGGCTCCAGCTGGATATGTAGCAGAGGATGGCCTTCTTTGGCATCAATGGGAGGGGCGGGAGGGGAGCCCCTTAGTCCTGTGAAGGCTCGATGCCCCAGTGGAGGGGAAAACTAGGGCAGTGAGGCAAGAGTGGGTAGGTGGGTGGGAGGGTGGGGGAGCACCATCATAGAAGCACAGGGGAAGGAAGATGGGATAAGGGGTTTGAAGAGGGGAAATCAGGAAGTGGGATAACATTTGAAATGTAAAAAAAAAATAACCAATAAAAAAAGAAAAAAAGAAGTCCAGGAGTGCACCACCCAATGCATATTCTAATTTTTTCAAATGGAACTGTCTAAAGAGATGATTATGAATTTGAAAGATATACACTTGATATCAATTATGTTTTTGTCATGTTCTGATCAAGAGCAGATGCTGAAATTCATATATCCTCCTATGACCTGCCTCTCGTGGCAGCTATCATGATGCTCTGGGAGCTTCTTCAGTTCCGTTTTGCACCTGTAGACATTGGATCTAGGGTGACATCTGTAGGCACCTGGCCTATATTCTGCTCAGCAACTCCAATACATCAGGGTCCCGTGCTGAGCCAGGAAGTGCCGAAGAAAACGGGTTCATGGCGAGGGCATTAACAGAGTTTTACAGAGAATATCCATTCCAATTCCAAAGGATCATTTCCTGTGCAACCTGAACCATTGCCTGAGGTTCTATGGAAATCTCACACTTGTCATAGCTTGGCAGAAAGCAGCTAAGAAACCTGGTAGCGTGTGGTAAAACATACAGTGATTTGCAGGGATGGGAGAAAAGGTGAGTTTTGGGTATTCTCTGTCAAATGAGTGTCTATGACGAGGATGGCTGGCCACCACAGTATTTACCAAGAGACCTCTAAGTGGTAGAAATGAAAACATCCAGAGAAAACTACTTGTTTAAAGACTATAAGGAAAGATATTGTAAGACATCAAGTTTTCCATCCTGCATCATGCAGAATGCTGCATTTGTGGTGTTCAGCGTGCCTTTACTTTTGTTGTCTCTCTAGAAATATGATGAAAATAGCAAATACACACCTTCCACAAACTCAAACTGCTGATGAATCAGAATATGATCTATCTGTCACAGCGAAAAGAAAATGAAGAACTTCAGATATTTCACTCAACCAAGTTGGAAATTCATATTTTTTCATCATTTAATATCATTTATAACTAGTTACCAATGTTTATCAGTATCAAATTCTGATTATTGTTGAATAGAATTATATTTAACAGCTTCTTACCATTTAGAAAATATATCCGCTGGATGAATTTACTGTTAATGTGGGGAAATGAGGTCAGTTTGACTTAATCTCAGATATCTATAGAGATTAGAAAGCAAAGTTCTTGCTACATGACTTTTATGAAATGTGAAAACATTTTTATCCATTCTAAGAGGCTTTTCTGTGTGTGTGAAAATGATTCTTGATATCACTGTGATAACTGAGGGCTTCTATGCATCTTATGATTTCTGGGCTTTTGCTGTGGTAGTTTTTGTTGGTTTGGTTGGTTTTGAGACAAGGCTTTAAATGCAGCCCGCGAGAGCATTACACTTCTGAGTTCCCACCCTTGGCCTCCCTATAGAGCTGACTAGAGAGGCATGGGTCATCATGCTCTGCATGACCTTGACTGTTATAAAATGTTTCAAGGTATCTTTCAGAAATATAAACAAATATATATTCATAAGATAGTTCATTTACTGAACTCCAAATGGTCTTTTGAGAAAACACTAATGTAAAGAGTCTTGTTTATGTCTACCTGATTTATGAAACAAAACAAGTATCAACTTAACAGTGCTATGTTAAACTACATGCAGTACTACAAGATCCAGAATTTTTTTTCCTCTTACTGTTAGCATTCTGAAATATCTTCTGTGGGATTGAAAATTGGTACAACCGCTCTGGAAATCAATCTGGAGGTTCCTCAGAAAATGGAAATAGATCTACCTACATACCTAGCAATACCACTCTTGGGAATATACCCAAAAGGTGCCCCACCATGACACAGGGTCACATGTTCCACTATGTTCATATTGACCTTATTTGTGATAGCCAGAAGCTGGAAACAACCCAGATGTCCCAGGACAGAAGAACGGATACACAAAATATGGATCATTTACACAATGGAATACTACTCAGTTATTAAGAATGAGGATATCCTGAGTTTTGAAGCCAAATGGATGGAGCTAGAAAATATCATCCCGAGTGAGATAACTCAGACCCAAAAGGACATGCATGGCATGTACTCACTAATAAGTGAATATTAGCAAAAAAAAGGGGGGGTACAGAATACCCAAGATACAATCCACAGAACTAAACAAGATCAATAAGCTAAAGGGCCCAAGTGAGGACTCCTCAGTTCCACTTGGGAGGGAGAAGAAAGCAATCACAAGTGGGGAGGGAGGGAGAGAGTTACCTGAGAGGGAAAGTGGACTGTGGGGAGGAGGGGAACCTGATCTAGTTTTGGGTGAGGGAAAAAGACTGAAGTTCTGAGGGCCAGCAGAAAGAATGGAAACAGGCAACCTCAGGAGATAGGGGGTTGGGGGGACCCTCCAGAATTCACCAGAGACCTGGGAGGTTAGAGACTCTCAGAACTCAAAAGGAGAGTTCTTAGATTAAATTCCCTACAGTAGGGAGAGGGAACTTATAGAGCCCACCTCCAGCAGGAAGACAGGGCATCAAGTGAGGGAAGGGGTTGCCATCACACAGTCAAAACTCTGACCCATAATTGTTTCTGTCTGAAAGAACTGCACAGATAGAAATGGAGAAGAGCCTGATTAAAAGAAGGTCCAGTGACAGGCCCAAAGTGGGATCCAGGTCAAGGGGAGGCCCCAAGACCTGACACTATTACTGAGGCTATGGAGCACTCACAAAAAGGGACCTATCTTGCCTGTACTCCAGAAGACCCAACAAGCAGCTGAAAGAGTCAGATGCAGATATTTGCACCCAACCAATGAATAGAAGCTGCTGGCCCCTGTTGTTGGATTAGGGAAAGGCTAGAAGAAGCTGAGGAAGAGGGGGATCCTATAGGAGGATCAGCAGTCTCAATTAAACTGGACCCCTGAGATCTCTCAAACACTGAACCACCAACCAGGCAGCATATACCAGCTGATATGAAGCACCCAACACATATACAGCAGAGGAATGCTGGGTCTGGGTTCACTCAGAGAAGATGCACCTAACCATCAAGAGACTGGAGGCCTCAGGGAGTTTGGAGGTCTGCTTGGGTGGGGGTGGGGTAGGAAGTGGGGACATCTTCGTGGAAACTGGGTGGGAGGAGGTATGGGATGTGGAACAGCCAGAGGGTGGATGGGTGTGTGGGTGGGGGGGAATAAAATCTGGAGTGTAAATACATACATACATACATACATACATACATACATGAAAAAAAAGATTTCGTTTCATGAGAGACTGTAGTTTATTTGGCAGACTTACTTTCTGTGCTACTAGAATCCTATTTCAAAAGCACTGAGTGCTCTTCTGAAGGTCCTGAGTTCAAATCCTAGCAACCATATGGTGGCTCAGAACCATCCATAATGAGATCTGATGCCCTCATCTGGGGTGTCTGAAGACAGCTACAGTGTACTTACATATAATAAACAAACAAACAAACAAACAAATCTTTTTTTAAAAGTAAAATAAAACAAAACAAAAAATGCTGTGCAGTGGTGGCACTTGCCTTTAATCCCAGCACTTGGGAGGTAGAGGCAGGTGGATTTCTGAGTTCGAGGCCAGCCTGGTCTAGAGTGAGTTCCAGGACAGCCAGGGCTACATAGAGAAACCCTGTCTCGAAAAAAAAAAAGCTTCAATGCCCATATGTGGCAGTGCACTCATTACATCTCCCTCTAGCACTTGCAGAACATCAGGTCTTAGGATCCCCGAGTCACATTCTGAACAGAGTTGTCAATAATTGCAGACACACTGAAAATCGTTCTGAAAGTTTTGCAAAAGACTGAACATAAAACTTCCCTATGTCCCAGCTATGTCATTATGGATGTAAACTCAAAGGACTTTCCATATCTTACTGCAGATTTCTGCACACATATGGTCATTGATGCTCTATTCAAAATAGCTAAGAAAGGGAATCAGCCAGATGTCGATCAACTCATGGCTGGACAACGAAAATGCAATACATACACACAGTGGAATTTTATCCATCTGTAAAGAAAATTGAAACAATAAACTTTGAAGGTGAATTGATAGAACTGGAAATTATCACAGTGAGGATAGTATGCTCTCACCTGGAATATCAAATGCCAAATGTCCTCTCCCATATGCAGAAAGGCTTGAATCTTTAGATGTGTTTGTTTAAATTGTAATGTCAGTCGAAACCCCAAAGGAAGAAGAGGTATGGAAGGGCCGTGGGTGGTGGAAAGCCCTTACAGAAACTGGGAAAATAGCGCACATGCAGTATGACAACTGAGGGGGTTCTGAGAGTAGCACGTTTTGAACAGGGGGTGAGTGATTGGAAAGAGCAGGAGATATGGAGAGAGGATTAACCAAACCTAAGGGCGTATGAAGAATGAGTGTCAAAACCTAAATGTCAGAATGGATGTGGTATGCATGGGTAGACAATGCTCATCCCAGCAGCCATGTGCTATCGGATCAAAATCCAAAGGACAGACGTGGAACTTAGGAATTATTGACCAAGAAAGCCCCAGAAGCTCCCCAAACTATATTGGTTTTGGCCATTGCTATTGATCACCCACTAAAAGTAGATGATAAGTCTCTCTCTGAAGGCCCTACCCACTTTGGTTGCAGAACTCAAGGAAATCATATTTCAACTGAGCTGGAAGTTTCCTTCTTGCTGCTGGATTTCAAACCTTGTATACTATGCATACTATATCATACCAACTTCTAAGGCAAGATGTCCCTACTGCTGAAATTGTGGCACAAACCTTATGCAGGTAAACAACTGGTGTATTATCTGAGGTCTAACAGGAGGAAATCCGCACCTTGAACTGGGAGGACCTGGATAAAGTCCCCCTGGCTGGGAAAGTCAAAGAAACTGGGAATGAACCTAGTGCTTTCATCTTACCTAATGGTCATATCATCAAACTGCCTCTAAAAGGGTGCTGCCCTCAATCTCAAACAAAGATGTTTACTTCTCTCTGCAATGAATCTTGAATTAACACAGAGCTCCATCACTGGTCAAGATGCTGAGAACAAGTGTTTGGTGCATGATTAGTCTTAAATGGAGCACCCATATCTCCCACTCCAAGGCTGAGGGAACATCACAGAAGACGGGGCAGAAAGAATGAGCCTGAAGATGAGAAGAGGCCTATAAAACTCTGCCTTAGGGTATGAACTCATAGCAGCTGTGTTTCCCTGCATAGGGTCTAAATGAGTCTGACCTTGTAAACATTTAATCACAAATAATAAAGAGGCTTACAGTGCTCAGCACCCATCCCCCACGACTATTATTGGTCTTAAGCTGATGGGGGCAAGGAAGTCAATGTCTTTATTGAGTTAACCAATAGTAAATTAACACTCAAAGACAGAAAAATGGGATGAGACCTTGGATGGTGGTAAATACTTGTTGGGGTAGGAGTGGGTCAAGAGAAAGTAAGTAGATTAATAATGTTACCAGAACTTTTTGTAGACATATGAATTTGTCAAATAATAAATTAATGAAGAATATATTATATATTGTGCCTCTAACAAATCCTAGAAACGTGCTAAATATATACCAGTATTTGACCATTGTTACAAATCACTTCCAAGGTAATAGAAAATACAATTGAGAAATACAATTTCCCAAGACATTCAAACTTTACTTTGGAAATGAAACAAAAACATATGAATCAGAGTGGTTAATTTTAGAATACATAGCCATGTTTTGTGGATCAAGTCATAATCTCAACGCTTGGGATATTGTAGTAAATAGATTCTGAGGAATTCCAGGCTAGTCTGTGGCACTTAAAGTAATCTTTATAAATAAAAACAAAACAAAACAATAAAAACAAGTTTACTGTCTGTCTGACTTGTAAGAATGAACTGTGATTACCATAAGTAAAGTGGAAGCATGGTCTTGTTTATGAACTTTTTATTTGTTTGAACTTACCTGAAGTAAATATTGCAATCCTGGTGGCACTGCATAGGAGGTGGTGTTGATATCCATGGGGTCACAGTAGGTCCACCTGGCTGGTTAGATTCTAGTTGACTTTGGATAATAAAGAAGGCTGGGCCTGCATTTGCATAGATGGTTGGTGGGATTGGGCAGTCAGACTGAGGCCCTAAGAAATCAGAATGTCCAGAAGTTCCCAAAACAGGAATAAGCCAAATAGTTTGTTACTGCACAGAAAAAATGAATAAGCAAGGTATTTGAATTACTCTATTTATGTAAGTTGACATTTCAGTTCTTGTGTCTATGAACTTTGATGTGTGATTGTTATTTTTTTAGAGCTATATCAATGAAGTATATGAGATTTATATCCCCTCTTTTTGAGGGTGCTGGCTATAATCAGAGGTGGCAGACAATTTTCCTTTTTCTCTCTGGCAATTTTCCCCAAACTGAAACATTCCCATCTGTAGGAAAAAGGTAAACTCATAAGCCTCTGGAAGTAAACAAATTCCATTTATCAGAGAAAGCCGAACTGTACAAGATTTACAAGGTCACTCCTGAAGATTATAGGAGCAGATACTATTCAGAATAGGTAGTGAGTTTAAGTGGAACCCAGATGAAGGAAATCTATATATCATTAAAAGTAGGGTTTAGCAAACAGAAAATACACTAATGCCTCATAAGCATATGCTTTATAGTCAACTTCATCTTCTGTGGAGAGGAGACATTCCTGCCATTTGAGCTCTCTCCAAGTTGTGCTGAGAGCTATAGGAATGAACCTTTTGTGGGTTACAAACCAACCATGATGTGACAAGCTTTTTTCCATGATGCAGCTGCCTAAGAGACACCATGCTCCTCCTATATGTAACCTTTCACCATAGTCCTGTAAAAATCCTCAAATTGGACTTTGGTGCAGTTGTTACTTTGTTAGGTTAATGGTGCCCTATCTTGAGTGAGAAGACATCTATTCATGTCTCCCTGGAAAAAGTTAACACAAAACCCTTACCATTCACACTTGTATAATATGTGAGACAAAATCATGGATGACTCAAGTGATTTATATGACAATTTTGGCATGAATTCATGGACAAAAGTGTTAATGAGAAAACCAAAGCAAAAAAATATGAACTACTATTTCTAGGACCAAAGAGCATCCTGCGAAAAGAATAACTTGGAGTCCTGAAGAATAACTTGTCCTATATGTATAGAACAGGGGATTATCTTCCACTGTACAGATATTTCTCAAGGTCTGGAGTCACTTGTCTATTCTCTACAACTTAGGAGATGAGTAGTACTGGACTATGATAAGAAGAAGCCAGGAATGCCACCACAATTCCCAAGTGCCCAGAATGCGGCTCACTTGAAAATAAAGAATTCTCTATTTCAATTATATAATATTATATAATTCAAATATATATAATTATATATATCACATATATGCTAATATGTATGGCTACAATAAAGCTTCACAAGTTTAATTTTATAGTTATAGAAGAGCAGTTTCTAGGCTCAATAATATAACAGCACAGATAATTACAGGGAACCTAATATTCAAAATAGGTAGTGAGTTTAAGTGGAACCCAGATGAAGAAATCTATATGTCATTAAAAGTAGGGTTTAGCAAACAGAAAGTACACTAATGCCTCATAAGTATAGGATTTATAGTCAACTCCTTCTAAGTAAATGAATATTTATAGATAGTTTATAATACAATTGTATCTGGTGCACAGTGAAGAGAAACAGTTATGAAGAAGATAATTTGCACTTAAGCAACTTACAGTTAACTCCCAGGATAAAGAGAATGTTTCTAAGCTAAAGTTCTCAGACACAAAGCACCTGTTTTAAATAGACAGAGCTTAAATGAAGATGGAAATTCCAGGAAGAGAAGAGCTTTGTGAGATTCTGTAGGAAGAAATGGTGGAAAAGGAACACGGAAGAGAGGGAAACTCCTGACTTGGGAGGTGAATTTGGCATACCTGCCAAGAGGCATGTCCAAAGAATAATAAGAAACTCTTGCCAGTAGCACAACAGGACACAGTTTACCTCCAGAAGCCCCTTGTAAGGGGGTTTCACGTTGTTTGCTTGGCAGGCAAGGCGTGGACTTGGGGAGCAGTGAGTGCATGACACTATGTATTAACGATGCTGAGCATTAAAATTCCCAACGTAAAAAAAAAAGAAAGAAATTGAAATGATACCCTTTAAAGGGAGGAAAAGAAAGCAGAACAAAGAAAAACACTGTGCTAAAGTACCACTGAGACGGTTCTGGAGAAGACATGATATCAAAGCTAGAACTGCATGGTCACAGTTTGAGCTCATCTTCTTCCATCAGTCTAGCCTTGGGCTGGATCATCATGCACAGGCTGTTTTTCAGAAAGACTTTGGAAGCTGTTGGCCAGCACATCACGCTAACAAATTTTTCTAAGAACCTTGGGGGAGTAGATTCAATGGGTCAGAAATTCAAGAAGACTACAACTGGTAGCCAAGCCAAAAACTAACACAGCCTTCACTAGCCACACATCTAAAGAAATCTGGCCTAGTTCTCAGCATTGGTATTTGTGAGAATTCTGGAATTTTGCTTTATTTAAAAAATATAGAAATAATATAAGAATATATTTTCATTTTAATCCTAGGTGTGGGGCTTCAGACTGTCTGAAGCAGCTGAATATGACTTGTCTCGTGCTCTAGCAAAGGTGTGATCTTGCCACCTGTAGATAGTTTCTGCAATTGTGTGGCATTTGGAGTTTTGGGAACTTTTCAGAGAATATAAACATGTTAGAGTTTTGATAGTATGGTGGGTGGTTTTTGGTTGTTCAGGGGAATTATTCATCCTCAAAGAAGAAACAAAGGGAAAGAAATTAGACCTAGGGATCTCTATCTTCCCTTTGTCCTTCTTTCTCTTCTATCTAATGATACAGGATGACACATGGGCATATGATACCAGGGAAAAAGAAAAACCCACAAATTAGCAAAGACCAGCTTCAGGTATTGGTCTCCTGGAATGCTCTAGAAGGATAGCAAGAATATGTTCCAAGCATAGGACTGATAGTATCTGGAATTTGAGCATCTTGTCTGTTCAACTGGAGGAGGTCTGACATTGAGAAGGTCTGACATGGCTGTTCATCGAGTTCTGTCTAATAAAACACCTGCCTCAAATACTCAATGTTTTCCTGTTCTGCACTCAAGAGCCATTCCCATTTGCATAGACAACCCAGAAGAAAACTGAATGGACTTAAAACAGTGGTCATTTGTTCGTGCTTGCTTGCTTGCTTACTGCTTTTTACCCTTAAACCTTAAGTTACAGATTAATGAGGAAGAGTACCTTCTGTCCAAACAACTGCCGGGTAAATTTCAGTTTTCATTTTGTAGAGGAGATGAGGTCCTTATGCTCAAAGGTAAGCACTAGGGAATGCTAAATACATGGAGTTGTCTGTTTAACAACAACAATGAAAAAAAAAACATATAGCATATTTTCCTCTCAGAAGTCTGGGGATGGTTATAGTTAACAGCTTGGACACCTGTGCTATCTGCAGTGCCAGACCACACCTGACACTCCCAGGCTATTATGTTTATTTCAGACTCTTCCTCCATAGACCTTTAACTTGAGGGTTGTTTCTCAGTCAATAGTACCCAGTTTATGGGAGAGGTGACCTCTGTGCTATCTGTAGATATAAGCTTTGCCTAACTCCCACAGACCTTAGTTTATCTTAGTCATTCTCCTTAGACCCTTCTCTTGAGCATTCTCAGTAAACAGAATTCTTTAC
>OZ030012.1:94485972-94643472 GCA_964023405.1 Apodemus agrarius | reverse complement strand
GACAATCAATTTTTCAAATAATGAAATTATTTTATTATCTGACAAAAATCTATATGTAATTACCTGGAAAATAAACAGGACAAGGTAATTTGTTGGGCAGATTAATGTTTCTAAACTGACTAGAGCCTGGAACTTCTGGAATTCTGCGTGGAACAATCTTAAGGGAAAAAATACACAAAATTTAAATTCATTTTAATTTTAGTAATGATTATTAGTGTGTGTTTGTGAGAGAGAGAGAGGAAGAAAGAGGAAGATGGAGAAGGAAGAGGAGAGAGGAGAGAGAGAGAGAGACAGAGTCAGAGACAGAGAGAGACAGAGAGAGATCTTTTAGGAGCATATTCTCTCCTTCCACCATAAGTTCTAGGAATGGAAAGCATCTCTTCAGGCTTTTTACCTACTGAGCATTTTCACCCACCTACATAGGCTTAAATGAGTACTGGTAATTATATTTTTTTCTTACTTAAAAGTTCAGTTAAAATGAAAATCTCATTATAAGTTTCATATTCACATGAGCTTACTTAAATAAATAGCAGTGTTAGTTTTTAATTTACAATGGTAATGATGGGTAATTAAAATAACATAATTGTAGATATGATAATTATTATTTTAAAAGATTTTAAAATTTAAGCATCAAGTATTGGCCACTCATAGTCAATGCTTATTAGGCAAGGCATTGTTTTGAACATTCCCAGAAGTATAAAAACCTTTGAAGAAGTGTAAGATAATGTAGATTAGAGCATATGATTCAGTGAGCATATGTACATATTTATACTCTTATTTAGAAGTGTGAGTTCTATAGTGGAAAAGATTTCCTAGACAAAACATGTTTATAGATTAATTACAAAATAAAAACCAAACACCATTAAAATTCTACCTAATATTTTTTTTCTTTTTTTTATTGTATATATTCTATATTTACAATTCATTTCCCTTTTTCTGGTTCCCCACCCCCAAAGGTCCCACATGACCTTTTCCCTCCCCCTGCTCCCACATCCACCCCCTCCCACTTTACTGTTCTTGTACTCTCCCACAATGATGTTTTTCTACCTAATATTTTAAGTATTAACAAAAATTGGAAGACTAAACAATACATAAGACATTACATCATTTTTTAAATTTTCACAGTGTTCTATCTATAAGATTTAAGGATATGTAAAAAAAAAGTATGTAAATTACTCAATGAAGTTTTAATAGTTTCCTAAAATTGTACTATACTATGGTTGTTTTGTAAATGACAATAAAATAATTTCATAAAAGTTTTTGGTCAACCATTGGACTGAGCACAGGGTTCCCAATGGAGGAGCTAAAGAAAGGACTCAAGGAGCTGAAGGGGTTTACAGTGTCATAGGAGGAACAACGATATGAACCAACCAGTATCCCCAGAGCTCCCAGGAACTAAACCACCAAAGAGTACTCATGGAGGGACCTATGACTGCAGCTACATATGTAGCAGAGGATGGCCTTGTAGGTCATCAATGGGAGGAGAGGCCTTTGGTCCCAGTATAAGGGAATGCCAGGACAGGGAAGCAGAAGTGGGTGGATTGGTGAGCAGGTGGAGGGGAAATGGGATAGTGGGTTTTTGGAGGGGAAAGCAAAAAAAAAAAAAAAGATGACATTTGGAATTTAAATAAGAAAAATATCTAATAAAATGAAATACCAAAAAAAAAACAGGTTTTTTGGCATTTAATGAGATGATCATATGGTCTTTTTTTTTTCAATTTATGATGAATTACTTTACTAAAAGTCATATGTCGAACATACCATTCCTGCCTCTCTAGGATGAAGCTTATATGATCATGGTGGATGATCCTTTTGATGTGTTCTACAATTTCAGTTGCAAGCATTCTATTGATTTTTTATTCAGTAGAATAGTACTTTTGCATCTATGTTCATAAAGGAAATTGGTCTATAATTGGGTATCACAGAAACCTTGGCTACATAAAATGAATCAGGCAATCAGGCAGTGTTTCTTCTTTTTCTATTTTGTGGAATAATTTGATGACTATTGGCATTGTATTTTCTTTGAAAATCTGGTAAAAATCTGTGCTAAAACCATGTTGCCCTGGGTTTTTTTTTGAGGGGGGGGTGGACATTTTTGTTGTTGTTGTAGTTGTTGTTGCTGTTTTGGTTTTGGTTTTGATTTGTTGTTGTTGCTTTTGTTGTTGTTTTGTTATTTTAATGACTGCTTCTTTTTAACTAGGAGTTTATAGGTCTTTTAAAATTATTTATCTAATCTTGATTTAACTTTGGTAAGTGATACCTATCAAGAAAATTATCCTTTTCTTTTAGATTTTCCAATTTTGCAGAATACAGAATTTTAAAGATTGTCCTTGTGAGTCTCTGGATTTCCTTGGTATCTAGGTTAAGCCCTCACCCTTTCATTTCTGATTTTTTTTTAATTTGGATACTCTCTCTGTGTTTTAGTTACTTTGGATAAGGATTTGTCTAGCTTGTTAATTTTCTTAAAGAATAAACATTTTCTTTTTTACCAATTCTTTGCATTGCTCTCTTTGATTCTATTTTATTAATTTCAGTCCTCTGATTATTTCTTCCCATCTACTACTCTAGGAATTGACTAGTTATTTTTTTCTTAATCTAAGAACTTAGTGCTATGAACTCTCCTCTTAGCACCACCTTTATTGTGACCCATAAGGTTGGGTATACTGTAAATTCATTTTCCTTGAATTTTAGAAAGTCTTTAATTTCTATGTCTGACTTGACCCATTTTTTATTCAGTATAGAAATTTCAGTTTTCATGAGTTTATAAGCTTCCTGTTGTTTCTGTTCTTGTTCATATCTAGCTTTAATCCATGATAGTCTGATAGAATGTAGGGAGTTATTTCACTTTTTTATGTCTATTGTGACTTCTATTTATGTCTGATTATGTGCTTAATTTTGGAGAAAGTTCCATAAAGTGCATATTCTTTTGTGTTTGGGTAAAATGTTGTATAATATTTGTTGGGTCCATTTGGATAGTGTCTGTTAGTTCTAGTGTTTCTGTTTCATTTCTATCCCATTGGTAAGAGTGGGATACTGAAGTCTCCCACTATTGGTCATAGGACTCAATATGTGATTTAACCTGTAGTATTGTCAGAATTGCTAAGGTTAATAACAAAAGTGACAGCTCAGGCTGGTGAGGGTGGGGAGCAAGGAGAACACTCCTACATGGAGTGCAAAATTGTACAGCTACTGCGGATATCGACATGGTAGTTCTTGAGAAAAGTAGAAATAGATCTACCTCAAGGCCCAGGTATATCATTCTTGACCATAGACACAAAGAACATTCCATTCTACCTGAAAGACTATGACCATTGTGGCTTTATTTATAATTGCCAGAAACTAAACAATGTAGATGTCCCTCAAACGAACAATAGATAAATAAAATGTGGGACATTTACACAATGCATTATTACTCGGCTGTCAAAAGAATGATACAATGAAATTTGCAGTCAAATGGATGGAACTAGAAAAAAATCATCCTGAGTGAAATAACCCAGCTCCAGAAGCAGAAACATGGTTTGTATTCACTTATAAGTGGATATTATCTGGTAAGCAAATGATAACCAAGCTAAAATCTGTAGACCTGGAGAGATTAGGTAAAGAGAAAGGTCTAGGGTGGAAGCAAGGATCTCCCTGGCAAGGGGAAATAAAATAGATTTTGCATATGGATGGAGGGAGGTAGGGATGGGAGAAAAAGGATCAATTGAAAAAGAAAGAGGAAGGACTTTTGAGGAGAAAAGGTTGAAATTTGGGTGCATTTGCAGAATGGTGTGGAAATCTTGTGCAGTGAAATCTTCCTGAAATCTATGAGGGTGGTCTTAGTAAGGACTCCTAGTGATGAGGGTTACAAGCCTTGACTGGTCATCTCTTGTAGCTAGGCAAGGCTTCCAGTGGCAGGATCGGGCTGTATTTCACTGAGTTATTGGCCAAGGCGTGTCCCAAAGGAGATCACCAAACAACCCAAGATGATGCTAGGACAAATGATCACTCTTCAAAAGCTGATAGTGGGGTTCATTGCCCAGGACACAGATCATTGAACATATAGAGGTCCAGCTGGTGCCTTCATGGAGCCTTTACCCCTATGTTATTGAAAGGTATTCGGCATGTTACCATGAGAAAAACTTGGACACAAACACAGTTACAAAACCTTCAACCTACAATTGGTCCTGCCTGCAAAATATGCTGGGACAATGGTGGCTCAGAATTTGTGGAAGAGGCCAACAAATTTTTGGTTTAATTTGAGACCCATGTGATGAGAGGGAGTCTATCCATGTCTGACACTGCCTGGATGTCCAGGAACAGGAGATAGGATAGCCCAGAGACATAAGGTAAAACTAAATATGAATGGCAAAACAGAAAACAAAATCAATGAAATGAATGATTCATAATGATATTCGGCTATACTCATAGTATATAATAATGTTAATGACTTTGTCAGGCATCAGTAGAGAGGTTTCCTCAGGTAGCAGATGGCAGCAGGTACAAACACCCACAGCCAGAAATTACATCGAGAGAGAGTCCAAACTGGAGGTCTCCATTAGATCCCTCCCCTCTGAGCTAGAAAACCTCATAGAAGAGGAAGAGGCAGGCACTGGGCCTTATTGGGTGTGTACTAGGTCTTCTGAATTATGTTGCTGTTAGCTTGGTGGTTTTGTGGGACTTTTAACAGTGGGAATGGATGTATCCCTGACTCTTTCGCCTGTTCTTGGGACACCTTTCCTCCTATTGGGTTTCCTTGTCTAACCTTGATACATGGGTTTCTGCCTTGCCTTGTATCTTGTTTTGTTGTATTTGGTTGTTGTCTCTTGAAGGGCTGCTCTTTTCTGAAGGGATATGGAAGGGATATGAAGAAGAGGAGAGATGATGGGAACTGGGAAGAATCGAGGGAGAGGAAATTGTGGTGAGGATGTATTGTATGAGAAGAATCTATTTTCAAGCCAAAATTACTATTTTTTAACTTAAATGCCCTGGCAAAATGAAGATAGTTTAAAACAATACTCTTAAATAATGAGAACAGTTATTTAAGCCTCCCTTCCCCGCCCCCCCCATACAAAACAAAATGCCTTTACAACAACTCCTTTGTGGATTATGAATTGAGGTAAATGCTTTATATACTAACTCCCCAAATACTCTTTGCAAAGAACAAGGTAAACAGTGTGAGCTTGAACCTTCTGTGGCTCAAATGATTCATGTCATTAACTAAGTGCAATGGAAATCCTGAAAATCTGGATTGATTGACACCCAAAGAAAGAATGAAAAAGAAGGAAGGAAAGGAAGGAAGGAAGGAAGGAAGGAAGGAAGGAAGGAAGGAAGGAAGAAAGGAAGGAAGGAAAGAAGAAGAAAGGAAGGAAGAAAGGAAAGAAGGAAGGAAGGAAAGAAGAAAGAAAGAAGAAAGAAAAAGAAAGAAAGAAAGAAAGAAAGAAAGAAAGAAAGAAAGAAAGAAAGAAATTCAAATAGTTTAGCAGAATCATCTACTCTTAGTGAAAAACAAAGCTAAGCCATCTAAAATGAAATAATGGAATTGCAAAAAAATATTATTTTCCTAATTCTCTGTTTTCAAAATATTTGGAAGCACAAACATCCCCTTTATACATATATACAAACGAATGTTAAGGGAATGATGATCATTTAGATTACAATCATCTTGTCTGACACGCAAAGTGAACTGATGCTATATGTATAGCAATTACCTATTGAAATTTCTCACTGGTCCCAACAACCAAATGGAAAGGAATACACCAAACTAGGAAGGCAGAAGCAGCAAGGAGAAGTAGAAGAGGCAGTTGAGGGAGAGAGATGATTATCTCTCGTGGCAAACAACTGTTAGCCTAGAATGAAATACAAGTCGATTGGCATGCGAATGGCTTCCATTTTCGCTTTTATAACTTTAAACCAATTTTAAATGTGATAGAAGGTAACCGTAACTATTCTGAGGAGGCATACGCACACAGACACACTGACAGTAGAAAGACCCAAACCTTGGAGCTAACCCGGAAGTTCTCCGGACAGGCTTTTCACGGAAGACTGAGCAGTATGCTGGACCACAACCCTGACAGAGGAGATGAGAGATACCTGACACTCCGAAGTATGAATTACAGGCTCTATCTGTGGTAACTGCAGTAACCTTCTTTAAATTGGAATTTTTAGTTTTAAACAGCTTTATGGGCATTCAAATAAATATAGCATAAGAGTATATAATTAGTCTGACATTTCTAGACACAATTAAATTGCACATTCAAAGAGTTAATTTACATATATAAATATCATTTTGTGTGACAATTCTTCTCTTGAAAACTGTAAAGTCCTTAATAAGTCGTCCCTGACTAGATATTTCTTGGTAGCACAAAAAGACTCACACTCCTGTAGCTTTCAGATCTTCTCAAACACTAAATAATGCATTTTATTGTCTCTTTATAATATATATATTTCAATATTAACATATAAACACAAACTCCAAATGTTTGGTTTAAAAGAAAATGTAGAAACAGTTTTACATGAGCTGTTTATTTTGTACATTCTCTGACTTTTTTTTTGTTTCATCCTAAAACATAAATATTTCCTTATTTTATTAAGGTCTTTAAATTTTAAATGTTTAAGCCGTTTGTAAATAATCATGGGAAACGTATTTCCACCGTGATATTGAAGATATAAGACTCCAAAGCTACTATTCAAACTGTTGAATCTAAATTCGTTTAGTAAACTAAATACTTGAAAGTGACCTGGGCATGATCTTCTCTGTGCTTTTCAACCATTGTGACATTGCTTGAGTCACACCTGTATAAATCTCTTTCATCAAATATTATAAACTATAACAGCTGACCTGAAAATAAATAAAGCAGGGTATAGGGTAAAGAGAACTCTTACACCAAATATAAAGATAAAGCTCAGCTCCGACGGATGGCTTAACGTATACACTCACAGGGACTAACATATTATTTCCTTAAAATTCACCTCTTTAAAGAGCCATTATGTATAAACCATTTATTATTTTCTATTATTTTAGGAAGGCGTTGCTTAAATGGGTGTAGTTTTACACCACGAAATGTTTAAGTTGAATAGATTTTAATTTTAGGTCCAGCCAAATGTGTAGTTGTCAAGCATTTGAAGCTGAAATATGTTGCCTTAGGAAATGTTATTTTAGAGCTGTTTGCCTTTTAAATTCTAACAGTCTGTATATCTATTTGTCTAGTGCCATCAAGGCGACTATTGTAGCTGGAGGCACCGGCATGAGGATGACTAAAGGGCTACATCATGTCAAACCCTCGAGCAGGAATTACCGCCTCCCTTGCCTCACTTCCCAGCTGTATTATGTCACCAAATCACATCACGGTGTAATCAAAGATGAATAAAATATTTTTTTTCTTTCCCTTAAATGCTTTTTCTGTCAATTACAATCAAAGGACATGATTTCAGGTCTGTCAGTTTGTGAAGCTCTTTCCTGCTGATGACTAAAGCTGTAATCTGCTAAATATAAAATGAATCAGAAAAGTCTTCCAATGATTTTGCTATTAAGAATTTTTTTTTCACCCACAGAGGACAAAAAAGTAATTGGTCTTTAAAGAATGAAATCAAAGAGGGTTTTTTTTTGGGGGGGTCTGTTTTTCTTTCTTTTTTGAAACAATCCCCTTGTCTTTCTTCCTTTTATGCTCCCCTCCTCCTGCCTTAATTCTAAACCTTCAGTTGCAACACTGGTTGGTTTGTCTAAGAAAATATATGTAGTACTTCAATCAAAACTATATGGCTCTTTGTAAATATTTTATTAGCCCCTTGTCTTCATCTGTTTATAACTTTCTTGCCATATTATTATCAATTATGTTCTGTGTGACATTAACAGTAATTCTGCAGTAACTGCAACTTCTAGACAGGTTTCTTCCTTGATTACATTATTAACCACAATCAAAAACATTTCCCTGGAATGATTTTAGTGTGGTAGTTGGGATTGCTTTCTTTGATCTTCTTAGCATTATTTTACAATAGGTTGCTCCTCATTTACACTACAAATGCTGGCGAAAATGAAAGCAGCATCCCAGCTAGTAATGCCTGACAAAATAAAATACCTGGATCAGCAGCCCTCACCAGCTGCTTTCATCAATGGAAATCAGGCTGTTAATAATGGGGAGGAGGACTTGGAATGTAAACATTTATTTGCCATTAGAGGTAGCTTTATGTGACAGGGTGAACTTTGGGCTTTTTTAACAATTACATTTCTCCTTATTTCTATTTTTAACATTGTGTTTGTGGATAGAAGACTGTGCACCACATCTGTACTAATTACAACACCTATTTTCAGGAAATGCTATGTTGCATATATATGTGTATATATATACATATATATACATACATATATATGATCTATTCTCAGGAAATGTAATTTTATATATATGTGTATGTTCATATATATGTGTGTGTGTGTATGTGTATGTATATATATATATATATATATGTTATTCTTTAGAATAGGAAAGAAGTCGTAGGCAACTGTTATCTAATAATTTCGATATTCAGCAGAAACACGTGAATGGAATTTTCAGGTTCAGAAAAAAAGTGTGGAATCAAAAGACTTATGTATGCAGATAGAAATACAAAATATTTAATATCCTATCTCATTCTGAATGACGGTATTATTTTAAATGACTTGAAATCATATCACGCCACAGAGAAGCAGACTCGAGCTTCTGCCAAGGATTTTGATCAACAAATAAGAGACGGCTGAATGACAGAATGAAAAGAGTTGTTCTCCTGTCATTTGTCCCTGGATGTGTGACCCTGAGCCAATCCTCACAGAATTTTAGGTTCTACTAGCACATGCTCTCAAAACACTTAGAAGGTTAGAGCCCTGCTAGCAACCAACTAGTTTCAAAAACTAGAATGACCATACATTACAGACACACACAAAAAAATCTTGGTGCAACAATTTTACAAATGATAAACATGTTTCTTGACAGTCGAAGGCAGTATACTATGACTAAGGACGGTTACTAACAAGGCTTCTCTGAAACAAAACAGACACCTGAAAAGGTACAGAACTGAGCCTCATACTCAAAGACAAATGTCTACAAATGACATTGCCTTTCTCCTAAGAAATCATTTCCTATATAATTAATATCAGAATACATAGTTCTAGAAAATTTAATGTTTCCCATAAGACTAAAAATCTACTTGACAAATTTTAATCTTTACTTAACTCAACCTGATCTCCCATAAAGAAAAACTTGTATATCAAAATAACTTGTCTCCTTCTAAGTTCTTTTTTTTAACTTCAAATCACTTTTATTATATATACATTTGTTTTTCTCTCTCCTTCCTTCCTTCCCTCTTTCTTTTTATAGCCCAACCAGTTTCCCCTCCCTCCTCTGATCCCAGTCCCTTACCCCCATCCACCCCCCTGCCCACCCCATCCCCTCCACCTTTTTTCTTCAGAAAAGGGCAGGTTTCCCGTGGATATCAACCCATCTTTGCATATCAAGTTGCACTAAGACTTGGCACATCCTCTTGTATTGAGGCTGGACTAAGTGGGTCCCTAGAGCAGGCAGACAGCCCCCCGCCCCACTCTCCTTCCAATTTCTTATGGTTATACGTACACTCGGGGAAAGTGTTTATTTGGAATCTGATCACAACTCAATCAATTCTCATATAGGATTGAAGGCCCATGCTAAACTAAAGAAACCAGGAAAACAAAACTCATAGTACCTTTGATAATGGTATAAACAAGTGCTTTTATCTATAATATTGAACTCCAATCATTGAAATTTTTCTTTAAGACTTTAATATACACTGTATATTATACATATGTACTTTGTATGTTTTATATAATAAAAGAAATGCTTTAAACACTTAAACTCTAGGACCTTGATTTTTATTTTCTCTTTCCTTTTTTATCTTTTAATTCAGAAAATCTCCACTGTCCAAGCTAGCCTAAAACATGCAGTCTCCCCCCCCACCCCCGCCCCAACCCAAGTCTCTCAAGTAGTCAAATTAAAAAGGAATGTGTGCCACCATGGATAGCTTTGTAAGTAGGAATCTCAACAAACTATGTTTGGGAATCAGCACAGTAAACCAATATAAAGAGAAACTAGCAAGTACTTAGTAAATATGATAAATTGATAGAAATTCACAGCATTAAATATCACTTGCTTTTTCGTCTTCAACGTTTTATGTAATCTGCATTGTCATAACTTTTGTCTTCACACATATACCTACACTTTTTTGTCACAACATATAATCAAATGTTTCCCAACACTTTATTCCAGAAATGAAAATGAAATTTATAAACCCTCTTGTATATACAGCCAGCAGTCTCAAGACCAGAAATAAAGCAAGAGAGGATTAGAAAAAACCCAACTCCCGCTGACTCCAAAAGCAAAGGAGATCATGAGTAGCATATTAAGGCACTGAGAATCTCATTTGGGGCAGAAAGCTTTAGAATATTCTGTTTCGGCTAATATTTTGTGTAGGGGATTATTTTAAATGCTGTTTAAAGGGTTAAATTTGTTCTAGAACAAATATGTGTGACTCTCATAAATCTTATCATCTATTTTGAACCAGAAAACAATGATGAATAGCTCTAAGAATTTCAATGACATAAACAACATATTGGTTTCTCACTTGTACCGCCTGTCTGCTGGGGCAGTCTGGGCTGCTCTCCAGAGGTTCTTCTCAGTGTTGGTCTTACTTGGGGACTAAGGGTTTGTTTTTGTTTTTGTTTTTGTTTTCTTCTGGAATGTCCCTGTCACTCATTGGTGGAAAAACATCATAAAAATAGCGTGTTATCTATTCAAGACTTCTGCCATGCCGTCATGAAACAAAGCAAACCCATCTGTATCACAAGCATGGTTAAAGTATTTTGAATCCAAACAATTAAAAAATAAAAGCAGTTCTTTGATGAAATATACTCATCACGTAAGAATTTCAGCCTTTACGCAGAGCCATGGAGAAACAACATTGCAACTTTTCAGAAGACCTGTAGATACTGTTTTCAACGTTAATATTGTCCTCGATTCATTTTACTTTTTTAACCCATAAATATCATCCATAACATCAGTATCAAATTTCAAAATTCTGTCATCCAAATAATAATGCATCTGAACCATAACTCTATTAACTAAGAACAAGGCACAATTAGCAAGTCAAATGACTCTCAAGAAGAAAAACAGGAGAGGACCCTGGGCCTGTAAAGATTGGATCCAGTATTGTAGACCCAGAACAGAGAAATCGGGGTGAGGGATGTGTGGGGAATAGCAGGGGGGGAGAGGAATTATGGGACATATGGTGGGGGGTAACTGGGAAAGGGGAAAGCCTTTGGAATGTAAACATAGAATATAGAAAATAAAAATTAAAAAAAAAAAGAAAATGACTTTATACAAACACACCAGAACTGTCTCTTAATGGCAGCCGCGGCTGCCCTCTGGTCCCATGGCAAGCATGTCACAATCACACCCGCTTTACGGGATTGCTTATGATACTGTTGCCTGTCCCCTAACGAGCCCTATTGCAGAACCAGGACACTAGACCAAAGGAAGATCTAGTATAGACCAGAATAGTCTGATGGATTAATACAATATAGGCCACCTGGCAGACATACAGGCGAGGGGAAAATGAGCGAGTGAAATAAATCCCTTAAAAGGTATTTTTCTATAAACAGAAATGTGCCCAAGTAATGTTGGCAGCTTTGCAGGGGAAAGAATCTAAATAGTCTGTGGACCATAACATAACAAGGTCTCTGGATATTTTACTTGCTATTTTTTTTTTTTTTTGCTTGTGTTGATTGTGGAAAATACACGAGAAATAGCCCATTTTCTATTCCGAGCAACGTTTGTACTGACAGGTGGCAGGTAGAAAGCAACTCTGAAAGGAATGTGCTCTGTATTTCTAAAACACCCTTCACTAGAGCAGCTAATTTCTATTCTGCATACAAGCATGCTTCCTTCAACCTGGTAAGAGCAACTTACATGAACAAAAATATTTCAAAACAGCCAATAATTACGAAAGTGTTACTTCCCATTGCATCACTATTTAATAAACCATATAAGATACATCTGTTATTTAGCCAAAGAGACCCTCTTCACACTGCACCATATGGCTAATGGCTTCGATTATACATCACACCATACTGAGTCTTTCTTATCACCCTACCGCATTGGATGCAGACTCAGTTTGCAGCTAATGTGTGCGTTGCCCTTTCCCTGCATGTTTATTTTATAAGATGGTGATATCTGCCTTTGATGTTGATTCTAAAATGATAAACTACTATTTTTCTAGCCTACCGAGTAAATTAACTCAATATTACTTTCCCAAGACAAATTTTAAAGTACACTTGTTTTCACCTTTGTACATTTCTTTTTACCCTTTTTCCAAGTTACAACCCAAATTCTGGCCTTTAATAACCTAACACATGTGAACAAAAGGAGTCTAGATTTATTATATCACTGGTGGGTTTCATAAGCTAAATTTAATGATACACAGATACAACTTGAAAACATTTAACTGAGAGATTTCTTCTATGTTTTCTACAGGGTCATAGAAAGGCTCACCAAGACTCATTTCCAGTCTGGAAACTATCTACCACATCCAGCCTCAGCCAAGTATCTCTGAGAGCATCTCACAGCGACCTCTTACTGAGGATCAACACATGTTGCAATATTCTGGACACATGGATTCAGCACACTGTTTTTCCAAGTGAACACCAACTGAGTAGTGTATTGGGGGGGGAGGTTAAGGATTTGAAGAAGGGGAAGAAAAATGTTTAACTGGAATGCTGCTAAAACTAATTTATTCATTTATTTTCATAAAATAAAATAAAAATGTTTAGGCAATTTGCTTATATCGAGCAAGTATCTAAGCTGTTCTTCTGTTTTGTTTTGAACTTTCCAGACCAGATGTTTTGGCACTGGTATTAAATGCTTAAATGACTTGGATGGATTAGATGAACTCATGCCTGGGAATAAGAAGACTAACCATTACATCTGAGCAACAACAAAAAAAGAGTGATGTGGAGCACATGATTAGTATCTCACTGCATCATACTCGACACGGAATGAAAGACAAAAAATAACGTCTGTCTCCTTGGGAGGTTGTTGTTTTTTCTTTTTTTTAAAAGATGTTCTCTCAATTTCTTGTGAGAGAAACCTATTCCAAGTTGACAAATTTTCTGTTTCTAAACACTGAGAATGCTACAAGTTAGAAAAAAAATGTTTACCCACTTTGAATTTAATCAGATTTGTTGATGGCAGAAATTAGTGTAACTCATACTCAGCAGCAATCGCGGTGATTGCTCCCACCGCTCTGGGGTTTACAGAAGTGAAGGAACCGCATCCTCACTCTTTTGCATTCCAGCCTGCATCCTTTAAAAAGTGTGGCATCAACTGTCTCTCAAGGAAAAGCAGAATAAGTCATCGACTTTTCCTCCTCCAAAGCGAAATCACTGAATAAATAATATCATTTAATCATGACACAAATCCGGTTGCAATACAGACCCCTATATTCATACAAATACACCTCTAAAACCTTGGGATTCGGTGAGCAAATGCCTTTTAGGTTAGAAACCATGGTTTTATGATGCTAGTGTGATTCTTGCTTTTTCTTAAGCAATCTGTTTGTCCAATAACATTTTCCGTCTCCTGAAGCTCAGATGCGTCCAGCCTCTCTGAGCATGCCATGAAGGAGACATAGTCTGCTCTCTGTGAATAGATGAAGGGGTGAGTAAAGGTTAGTGCTTGGTTGGCTCGGCACCAGGCTCTTGGCTGCAGCCCTGATGCAGCCTTTCCAGAGCAGCTGGTCTCATTTCCCCTTCCGCATACTGTCCTGATGAGTCAGTTTCTGTAGACCGGTGTCCACATATTTGCAAACTCTACCCTCCTTCTTCATCCATCTCTTTGTCTTAACCATTGTATTGTAGAAAGTAATTTTGCTTGATTCCTCTTATAGCTATCACTTCATACAAAACAGGCCAGTGAAAGCCCGGCACTCACACATGCTGGGTTGCAGGTCACACTTGGGTACCACTGGTTCCTAAATGACTATCTCCTTTGTGTCGAGGTCCCCTTTACTACTGGCCCTTCCTCACTACCGCCTTCTTTTCTGTACTTCCAGATGATTAGAAATCTATGGAACATCAATAAATAATAATTATATTATAAAAATTATAATAATAGTTAAATTACTCAGGGAAGAATTTATTTGATTTTGAGAACACCAAATTGTCCTTTATTTTTTATAAGAAATTCTATTTAAAAAAAAAAAAGAACAAAACATCACAATTAACACCAATACTGAGTAAATATTCAAATTTACAATTAAAGAAGCATTTATTTCTCCCACAACTAATTTAATCTGTCTTTTACCCCCACCCCCATTATTATGAATTATTGGGTTTTGGTTTTTCTCTGTCCTCTTAACTCTTAGGTAGTCTGAGCTGAGAAATAAGATACATAAGTGTCAAGTTCATCCCTGAATTTTGATTCTAAAAAAAAAAAAAAAAAAAAAAAAAGAAGAAAAGTTTGGTTTGTTGCTCTTTTCTCTGAATGAACAAGAAATAAACCTTAAAAAAAATCATTTAACACTTCAAAAAAAGAGGCCTGGCCAATCTGTCATCGGGGATTATTAGTGTTGTTGGTGTGCTCTAAATTTTCTGCCTCACAGAAACTAAGGATGAAAATTTCATTATAGGAGAGCCCAGCTGACTTAACTGCCCCGGATCCCTGCCACTTCGCTGAGCTACTGCCTAAAATTTGTAAGGTCTGGCTTGTTGGTACCATGTGATTTTACCAGGTCCAATCCTACAGTGATGTGGAGAATGCAAGGGCACCAGGAAACCCACAGTAAATAAGTTGTTTCAATGCACCTAATTGTACCCTGGTGCCCAGGAAGTGTTCATTTATTTCACATGAATGAACAGTCTACTTCCAGACAGCAGTTTACCCACCCAGGCTCTCCCTAGGACTGGCCCATTATTAATAAGGTTGTTGCCTTTGTTCCCTGGCACAGTGGGCCTGACTTTGTTACAACCATTGTGGGGAGCTACTGCTTAGGGCTTGGTTCATTGATATCAAGAGATTTTCTTTTCCTTTAACCAAGGCAGAACTAGGACTCATTTCAATGAGAAAAGTTCTAAATTTCTATCACAGGGCAAGTCGAGCCCTCGTGCTATGGTGGTTTCTCATTCTTCTCCAAAGTTCCTTGGACATTTCCAGTAAAAAGCACCTCAGGAAGAATCAGCCTGACATGCTAAACTCTGCTGAATGCTATACACAAACACACAAAGCAAAAACTACTGAGCGGTAATTGCTTGTTAATAAGTTTTTTTAATTGACCTACTCTAGTTTGGTGTATTCCTGTTATCTTTTGCTTGTTTTATACCGAGGCCATGCTGTGATATTGCCTCCCTGAACCCAAGACAAGGAAACACACAGTCTGGATGTGTATAAACTAACACAGTGGGCACTTCCCTCTCCTGTGATTTTGTTCTTTGTAAAGCATCCAAGAGATTTTTGAAAAGGAGATTAGAAAATTCAAAGTAGCAATGAGAGAACCTTAATCATTATGGCTTATCTTATTATATCTTTGAAACCATAAAACAACTGCCTCTATCACGTAATTGATATATGTAAGTTTTAAATTTTGAAAATTATATTTACATGTGATGCTGTAATTTTCTCTAGGGACTTATTTATCTCTAATAAGTCTTGAACCTTCTGGTGGTATTGGCATTAGGGTTTGAGGGAAAAATAGGTTTGTCTATGAATAAGCATATAAAGCCAGGCGGTGGTGGCGCATGCCTTTGATCCCAGCACTTGGGAGGCAGAGGCAGGCGGATTTCTGAGTTTGAGGCCAGCCTGGTCTGCAGAGTGAGTTCCAGGACAGCCAGGGCTACACAGAGAGATCCTGTCTTGAAAAACAAAGCAAAACAAAACAAAGAAAAAGCATATAAATTAAGAAGTTAAACCACGTCACTCAAAAAAATTAATAAAAAATTTAGTAGGAAAAATAACAGTTTTCTTCCTATGTCAAGTCAAATTGCTATTTGATGTAACAGAACACTCTACCAGGTAATATACAAGATATTTGTCTTTGAGATTGTACTGTATTGAGAGGAGGGGCCCTTGGACCTGTGGAGTCTCATTGCCCCTGTGTAGGGGAATGCCCAATGCTGATATAGAACTCTCAGCTTTTTCTCAAGCCCTGTGTTTGCCTTCATGATACTATGCTTCCTGCCATGATGAAAATAGAGTAAACTTCCAAAACTGTAAGCCAGCTCCAATTAAATGCTTTCTTTTATGAGAAAAAAGATGGTACTGTATT
Source organism: Apodemus agrarius (assembly GCA_964023405.1). Taxonomy (NCBI): domain Eukaryota; kingdom Metazoa; phylum Chordata; class Mammalia; order Rodentia; family Muridae; genus Apodemus; species Apodemus agrarius. The sequence goes on along the minus strand of OZ030012.1, from coordinate 94,627,176 downwards.
TTATCTTCATGCACAATGCTGTGAATAATTATGAGCAGACATTCACTCTATACGTTCTGTATTTGCAAAGGTTACAATGAGGGAAATACACAGTCTGTCCAAAGAGGGTTAGATGCCCGGACTCTGGGGGAATCTGATGAGGGAAATGCATGAGGTATGGCAACAGAACAGAGAAATACAAGCTACGTAAACTAGTTCTAAAGTCAGAACCATGAATGGAGTCACAAAAAAGTGATTCAAATAGTAGTGAGCTGGCTAGTTTTATGTCAACTTGAAACAAACTTCAGTCATTTAGAAAGAGAAAACCTCTACCAAGCAAATTTTTTTCCCACCAGATTGACATGCGTACACAGTTGTGGTGCTTTTTCTTGACTGATGGTTGATGTAGGAGGGGCCAGATCACTGTGGGCGGTGCCATGCTTACGCTGGTGGTCCTGTAAGAAAGGTGGTCTTTGATCCATCTGGAGTTGAACTTAGTACAAGGAGATAAGAATGGATCAATTCGCATTCTTCTGCATGCTGACCTCCAGTTGAACCAGCACCATTTGTTGAAAAGGCTATCTTTTCTCCACTGAATGGTTTCAGCTCCTTTGTCAAAGATCAAGTGACCATAGACGTGTGGGTTCATTTCTGGGTCTTCAATCCTATTTCATTGATCTACCTGCCTGCCATTGTACCAATATCATGCAGTTTTTTAACACTATTGTTATGTAGTACTGCTTAAGGTCCAGGATACTGATTCCCCCAGAAGATCTTTTACTGTTGAGAATAGTTTTAGCTATCCTAGGTTTTTTGTTATTCAAGATGAATTTGAGAATTACTCTTTCTAACTCTATGAAGAACTGAGTTGGAATTTTGATGGGGATTGCATTGAATCTGTAGATTGCTTTTGGCAAGATGGCCATTTTTACTATAGTAATCCTGCCAATCCACAAGCATGGAAGATTTTTCCATTTTCTGAGGTCTTCTTCAATTTGCTTCTTCAGAGACCTGAATTCTTGTCATACAGATCTTTCACTTGTTTAGTTAGTCCCACCAAGATACTTTATATTGTTTGTGGCTATTATGAAGGGTTTCATTTCCCTAATTTCTTTCTCAGCCTGCTTATCCTTTGAGTATAGGAAGGCTACTGATTCGCTTGAGTTGATTTTATAACCAGCCACTTTCCTGAAGTTGTTCATCAGCTGTAGGAGTTCTCTGGTGGAGTTTTTATTGGGTCACTTAAGTATACTAGCATATCATCTGCAAATAGTGATAGTTTGACTTCTTCCTTTCCAATTTGTATCCCAAGGGAAAAATCATTTGGAATGTAAACAAATAATATAGAAAATAAAAAAGCAGTACAAAAGAAAGAAGGAAAGAAAGAAAGAAAGAAAGAAAGAAAGAAAGGAAGGAAGGAAGGAAGGAAGGGAGGAAGGAAGGAAGAAAGCAGGCTAGCAAGCAGCAATGGAGCATGCACACAAGCAGCAGTCCTCTATGATCTCTGCATCAGCTCCTCTATGATCTCTGCATCAGCTCCTGCCTTTAGGTCCCTGCTCTGTTTGAGTGCCTGCCCTTGCTGCCTCCAATGATGAACTTTTGATTTCGCTGTGTAACTGAAATATATCCTTTCCTCCCCAAGTTTGTACTGGTCATGGTGTTTATCAGAGCACTAGAAATCCTAACTATGAAAGATAGCAATGCTGATAAATCCCAAAATGTGGGAAAGGAGAAAGTATGAAAACTAGGTATACAACATGTTCCCCTGGGTCATCCTACATGGAATTCTTTGAGGCTTTATATGTTTTGAAATTCCATTACAAAAGTATTTTTGAAATTTGAGAAAATGTAAAGCTCTGAACATTTTTATGAAATTCTTCTAATAGTGTACATTGCATGTTACATATTAGTAAGAATACATAAAGGAGTGTACTTGGGTATTTAACTTGACTGTCAGGAGTGTGAAAAATTATTTTTGTGAAGCATTTCAAGTTACTTAGGAAGGAAATGTAATTGGATCCAACAAGAAGTATTATCTATGGATCAAGAAAAATTCCAGGTCACAAAAAGTCTCCAAAACAGACCTATATGTGATAAATAGAAAGAAACAAAACTTCTCTTTTGGATTGCTATTTATAATATCAAGAGATTTCAAATTGGCTTGTATGTTAAAATCTCAAAATATTATTCTACAGCTCCCTTAACTTTCAAGAGCTACAGCTTAAGCATTAATTGATACTAATCTAAGCTGGGAAGGAGTTATATATTACACTTTTATAATGTGTAGAAAATGGATCTCTTTCAATGGCTTTTGACATTTAATAATTGCTTCTTCATCTAAGATTACGTCTTTCTACCAAGATCTTTTTAATGTTATTTGCTTATAGTCACATGATAGAAGTTCTCTTTCTAAATTAAGAAAATCGTTTAATTGCTTACAAATCAAAGTAGAAAATAAAGCTTTTACCATGATCTAATTTTCATCAAAGAATCTCTCCCTACACAGTGCCCCATGACAGGCAAGGACACATTAATATGCTTGAAGTCTTAAGTACAGGCAGAAATGAGGTGGTTAGAATGAGAACAGCCCCTATAGGCTCATAAATTTGAAAGCTTAGTTTCCAGTGAATGGAATTGTTTGAGAAGGATTAGGAGTTGTGGCATTGTTGGAAGAGGTATGTCACTATAGGTTGGCTTTGAGGTGTAAAGTCTACTCCAGGCATAATCCCAGTCTCTCTCTCTCTCTCTCTCTCTCTCTCTCTCTCTCTCTCTCTCTCTCTCTCTCTCTCCCTTGCAGATCATCATGATCATAACTACTGCCCCAACACCATTCCTAACCGCCTGCTAATATACTCCCCACCATGATAGTCATAGACAAATACTAGCACTGTAAGCAAATCCTTCTCTTTTAATAGCTCAGTCCTGCTGCCTTTTAACATAAATAGAACAATAACTAATATACAATTTTTCAATAAATTTGTGACATAACAAACAGAAAAATCTAAATGTGAAGCTATTCACTCAATTGAGTTGATGGAAGAGCCCATGTGTGAGCACAGAATAAAAAGTGCTCAGTGACCAACTGTAATATACTTTCTTTAGTGGGGTTAAAATGAACTAGTTCCATATTTATGGCCATGTGCAGAGTCCTAACCACTGATCAACATGCCACTCACAAGATGATGTGGCTTTATCCCCAAAGGTAACAACATGTGGTCTGAAATCAAGTATCTAAAATAAGCCCAAGGTATTTTCACTATTTGTCTACACACATGACTGAGGAGATGAAGAAGAAATGAAACGCAGTCAAAGTCAATGATGGTTAATTTTATGCATTAACTCAAATCTACCGGATGACCACACACTTGGTTAAGTTCAATTTCAGTGCTCCAGGGAGTGTGATTTGGGGGATGAGATTCCACTTCAAAGTGATGGGCATGTAAGTAGAACAGTTTACTCTTATCCACGTGCATGAACCTCATTCAATGTCAGGACCCTTAACAGAGCAAAGTTTCTCTTTACTAAGAAAAAAGCAACTTTGCAGTCTGGCTGCAACTCCCCTAAATGTCTAGCCTAGGCCTCTCTAAGTATATTAATAAAATCTTAATTGTTCTCTCTCTTTCTTTCATCTTCCCTCCTTTTTTTTATTAATTTCATCCTTCTCTTATACTCTTTCTCTTTCACTTTCTTCTCCCTATCACCCCATTCTTTCCTTTCTGTTGCATATATATATATATATATATATTCCCTAAACTATGTATATATGTATATATACATATATATATATATATATATATGCATATATTTAAACCACAATCTTCACCATGTGTAAGCAAGCCCAAGTCATTAGTTCCAGGACCTGAAAAGTTACCCAGTCCCACAAGAAAAAAATGTACATGTTCTCAAATTCCTTATATAAAATGACATGATACCCCCATAAAAACCTTTTGTCCACTTTTTACCAACTTTACAATATAACTTCCTTCCTTATCCCCCCTACAGTGTGGGGAACAAGGTCTTCACCTTTCCTCCATCTGCAAGCTCAGCTCCAGATCCACAGCCCAGTGAAGCACATTTGTAGCAGAGCCACTTCCAGTGAGTGACTCCTACCCTTCCCACCATTTGGGGAGACAATTTTCTTAGTCCAATTAAACAGCTTATCTGCCAACTTTGGTCACCTGTCTCCTGAACTGGCTTGATTTAAGACAAGACAGATTCTCACATGAAAAACACGATCAATTAAGTCCACATGCTCAATTGAAAGTACAAAAACAAGCAAAAAGGTGGGATAACATGCAAATAACTTTTTTCAAATCATATGAGAGAAAAGAATCCCACAGTCCAAATCTTAAGCAAGATCATAGAGGAAAATTCCCTAAACTAAAGAATGCATATAGACATAAGAAGCATACAGAAACTTCACTGGACCAAACAAACAAACAAGAAGAAAATTCTCAAGAAATATCACATATATTTAAAACACTAAATATATAAAACAAAAACAAAAACATTTTTGAAAGCTTCAAGAAAAAAAAAAGCTAGTCATATATAAACCCATCAGAATAATAGCTGATTTCTCAGTGGAATTACTGAAACTTAAAGGATCCTACAGCATGCACTCTACATTCAAAAGAACCATGATCGTCAGTATAGACAACTGATTGTACCTAACAAAACTATCCTCCATAGTTGAAAGGGAAGCTGGTGAGGATGTGGAGAAAGAGGAGCACTCCTCTGTTGTTGGTGGGCTTGCAAGCTGGTACAACCACTCTGGAAAACATTCTGGTGGTTCTTCAGAAAATTGGACATAGTATTGAGAACCCAGCTATACCGATCCTGGGCATATACCCAAAAGATGGTCCAACATATAACAAGGAAATATGCTCTGCTATGTTCATAGCAGCCTAATTTATAATAGCCAGAAGCCTTTCAGGAGACAGATATATCAGGTTCCTGTCAGCATGCACTTCTGTCTCCTGAGACACTCTGACAGAGCCTGACAAATACAGAAGCAGATGCTTGCAGCCAACCATTGGACTGAGCACAGGGTCCCCAATGGGATCTCCAGTGGAGGAGTTAGAAAAGTATTGAAGGAGCTAAAGGGGTTTGCAACCACACAGGAAGAACAATAATATCAGCCAACCATAGCCCCCAGAGCTCCCAGGGACTAAACTACCAACCAGGTAGTACACATGAAGGGAACCATGGCTCCAACTGAATATGTATCAGAGAATGGCCTTGTCAGTCATCAATGGGAGGAGAGGCCCTTGGTCCTGGGAAGACTTGATGCCCCAGTGTAGGGGAATTTGAGGGTGGGGAGGCGAAGTGGGTGGGTAGATGGGGGAATATCCTCATAGAAGCAGGGGGAGGGGAAGAGAGGGGTCTTTCCAGGGGGAGGGACCAGGAAAGGGGATAACATTTGAAATGTAAATGAGGAAAAAATCCAAGAAAAAAAGAAAAAAAATCTTACAAGATGTAAGTTAGTAGCTCTAATATTTTCATATTTATCAAACAGGCTGAACAGAATATTGAAAGTGATACTTCAATTTGAGGAGAGGAATAATAAGTACAGCCCAGACACCCTAGAAGAAAACACAGCCATAATTAATGGAACACTAAGAATGACTAAGAATACAAACAAGAAAAACAAAAGAATGCTTGCAATCAACACACACCTTTTAACAATATTTTTAGCTGTTAGTGGCTTCAACTCTCTAATCAAAACACATTCAAAGAAAGCTGAATGGATTAAGAAACAAAGTCCTTTTTGTTTTGGGAAAATTATATATTTTTAATAATTATCTGATTAGCCACTTACAGGAAATGTTTTTGACTCATAGGATATAAATACCTTTTCCTTGATTATTACATATTATACTGAGATCACATGGTTCTTTGTCTTACGAAATGAATAAATCTCTGTTATCTAAAAGAAACCCATCTTATCTGTAAGGGTAGATGCCACTTTAAAGTGAAAGGATGGGAAAAAAGGGCTGAGAAAGAAGGGGTTGAGGGAGAGAGAGAGACAGAGACAGACAGAGACAGAGGCAGGACACAGACAGAGAGAGAACCAGAAAGTATGGAGGTGCAATATATATGATATATTGACAAAATATGTCTGACAAAATAAACATTAATCTAAAACTATTCAGAAGAGACAAAGAAAGATACTTTATTCTAAACAGTGGATGAATTAATCAAGGAAAATATTATAATACAATATTAATATGCACCAAACTCTGTCACACTCAGGTTTAAAAGAGTCAAACCAATGGGATTAAAGACTCAGATTAGCACAAACACATTAATAATAGGAGTCTTCAATACCCCATTTTCTTAGGTAATCTGAAAAAAATCAGAGAAACCCAAAAATTAAAGACATTTTACATCAAGTAGACCTCAAGATAGCCATAGAATATTCCAAATACTGAAGAACATACTTTCTACTCAACAACATATGGAAGCTTCTCTAAAATGGACCATGCACTGGGATTCAAAACTAACCTTATAAATACAGGAAATTTGAATTAAATTTCTCTATATATAACTTCATTGTCTTTACAAATTCTAAGCTATTCCAGGGCAAGCATACTGTTTCTAAGAGTTTTCTGAACCTCTCAAATACTACTTTCTAGTTGAATGGTCAATATTCCCTTAACTGATTAAAGAGTTTTATTTCTTTTGTTTTCTTTTGGGGCAGTTAGCTTTCTTTGTTCCATAGAGTGAAGACATTAGTGTAAATAGATAGCATTTATTTAGCTGAAAAAACAATGGTTCACACTTGGATTTCTAGAATCACCAAACTTCAGCAATTTGAGATATATAAATAAAATCTAAGATGATGATTACCTATACCCATCCGTTTCATGTCTCTGTGCCAGAAAATGTCTAGGGCAGTTAGAAAAGAAATTCACAACAAAGTAGTAATAGTAAAGGGCTGCTTTACTACTCACCAGGCAGAAATCCTATTGCTTGAGCTGCTAACTCTATGATTTTCTATCTGTAATAAGTTTCTAGTATCCATTTATTATTAAAACTTCCAAAAACAGATTTCTCTGCAGTTAGTATTCTGCTGCCATGCTCAAAACCTGAACATCCACATAACCTTGTTTCTTGTGTCTTCATTTCAGAAGAGAACAACAAAAACCTGACCATGAAGAGATTCACCTTTACTAAATTATATTTTAGCATGATTTTTAAATTTCAGTTATTGTGTATATACACTTTAATTGAATTTTGTTAGGTTTATATTTTTTCTCCAATCTTCTTGTTAATTGAATATATTCTTCATTTACATTTCAAATGTTATACCCTTTCCCAGTTTCCCCCTCACATAAAACCCCCAACCCATCCTCCCACCCCTGCCTTCAAGAATATGCCCCTCTTAGTACTACCTTGTCCTGCGATTAAAGTCAATGGGAAACTACAACAGCCTAATCCAAGCAAGATGACAAAAGGCACACACCCATCAGGAATTAAGGTATGGATCACTCCTCCAGGAAAAGAGCCAAGACCAGCTGAGGTACCTCCAGCAGAGGGTGGAGGAAATTACAGAACAGGTCACAGAGGAAGGTAGTTATAAATACCACCTCAGGCCATATGACCAAAAACAAGGATTATAAGTAGTAGCTTCTCTGGCGCTGCTGTTCACTACTGTCAATTTTTTTATTATTTTCAGTGACTTTTAGGCTTCCCAAGTTTTCTCATGACGTATTAGCACCCTGTGACAGTCACCTTCCTGTCACTGTGACAAAATGTTTGATATGATTAACTTAAAATGAAGAAAAGTGAGAGCCCAGAGACTGGCCACCAACTTGGAGCGGGTAACCGAGCAAGGTACAGTGGGCACCAGAGTGAAGGATTTCCCAGGGTATAGCCTGCCTGGGTGCCTTCCACACCAGGGAGCTGGGCAGCATTATGGCTGCCTGGGCAGGCTGGAGAACATCTGACCTTCAGGAGGTCCCATAGATAGACTGAGACCCAAGGACCAGGATCCATACCATCTTGGACCCTGCAGCCCAACCGGGGGTGGGGGTGGGAGCTTCAGATCCACAGAGAGCCCGTGGGTAGACAGAGCTCAGTGGTCCGACACTATCCTGGGGAGAACAGCTCAACTAGACAGGACCCTGCCAATTGGGAGAGCCACTGCCTAGGCTTCAGCAGCCCAGCCAGGAAGCCCCCAGCCTGCAGGGAATCCTGTGGATAGACAGAGCCCTGAGACCTGCCACGATCTTGGAGCTAGTAGACTAACCAGGCAAACCAGGAGGAGACCACTGGAGGCCAGTTAAATATCCAGAGGCAAGCAGGAGGAGACTTGAATCCAGCCCATCAGAGCTGAGAAGGTAATTCGGAGCCCAGTGGTGGAAACCTTCCAGGCTCCACCTCGGGAACACAGATGCCCTCTGAGACAGTAGCACCAAATGCCAGGCTCTCAGGAGCTTTAAACACCAACCAGTAATACAAGACCAACTAAGTCCAGAAATAAACAAATGGCAAAAGTCAAATGTAGGAACGTTACTAGCAGAAATCAAGGCAATATGGCAGTATCCGAACCCAGTTCCCCAACAACAGAAAGCCCTGGATACCCCAACACACCAGAAAATCAAGATACAGATCTAAAATCACTGGTGAGGATGCTGATAGCAGAACACATGGATAAATCTCTTAAAGAAATACAGGAGAAAATTGATCAAAAGTTCAAAGCCCTTACAAGGAAAACATAAAAATCACTTAAAGAAATTCAGGAGAATATGGATCAAAAAGCAGAAGCCAATAATGGGGAAATACAAAAATCACTTAAAGAAATACAGGAGAACGTGGGTCAACAAGTAGTAGTCATGAAAGAGGAAACACAAAAATCTCTTAAAGAATTACATGAAATCACAAACAAGCAAGCGAAAGATCTGAGCAAAACCATCCAGGATCTAAAAACAGAAATAGAAAAAAACTAAGAAATCTCAAAGGGAGACAACTTTGGAGATAGAAAACCTTGGGAAGAAATCAGGGGCCATAGATGCAAGTATCAAAAATAGAATACAAGAGATAGAAGAATCTCAGATGCCGAAGATACCATACAAACCATGGACTCAACAATCAAAGATAATGCAAAATGCAAAAAGCTTGTAACACAAAACATCCAAGAAATCCAGGACACAATGAAAGACCAAACCTAAGGATTATAGGTATGGATAAGAGGGAAGATTTACAACTTAAAGGGCCAGCAAATATCTTCTAAATTATGGAAGAAAACTTCCCCAACCTAAAGAGAGAGATGCCCATGAATATAAAAGAAGCCTACAGAATTCCAAACAGACTGGACCAGAACAGAAATACCTCCTGTCACATAGTAATCAAAACCCCAAATGGACTAAACAAAGAATATTAAAGGCAGAAAGAGAAAAAGACCAAGTAACATATAAAGGAAAACCAATCAGAATTACACCAGACTTCTCACCAGAGACCATGAAAGCTAGAAGATCCTGGACAGATATTATGCAGAGTCTAAGAGAACACAAATTTCAGCCAAAACTACTATACCCAGCAAAACTCTCAATCACCATAGATGGGTAAACCAAGGTATTCCATGACAAAACCAAATTTGCATGATATCTTTCCACAAATCCAACCCTACAAACGATAATAGTGGAAAAACACCAACACAAGGAGGAAAACTACACCCCAGAAGAAGCAAGATAGAAACCTCCTCTCATCAAACACAAAAGAACATAACCACTCAAATATAAAAAGTAATTTCAAAAATGTCAGGAAGTAATAGTTACTATTGCTTAATATCTCAATATCAATGGACTCACTTCCTCAATAAAAAGATATAGACTAACAGACTGGGTATGGAAACAGGACCCTACAATTTGCTGCATACAGGAAACATATCTCAGTGTCAAAGACAAACACTACCTTAGAGTAAAATGCTGGAAGACAATTTTACAAGCAAATGGTCTCAGGAAAGAAGCCGTAGTAGCCACTCTAATATCAGATAAAATTGACTTTCAACCTAAAGTCATCAAAAGAGACACTGAAGGTCACTACTTGCTGGTCAAAGGGAAAATCCACCAAGAAGAACTCTCAATACTGAACATCTATGCTCCAAATGCAAGGACAACCTCATTCATGAAAGAAACTTTACTAAGGCTTAAAGCACACATTGCACCTAACACAATAATTGTGGGTGACTTCAACACTCCACTATCCTCAATGGACCGATCTGGAAACCAGAAACTAAACAGGGACACAGTGAAACTAATTGAAGCTTTGGAACAATTGGATTTAACAGATATATATAGAACATTTCATCCTAAAGCAAAAGAATATACCTTTTTCTCAGCACCACACTGTACCTTCTCCAAAATTGATCATATAATTGGTCACAAGACAGATGTCAACAAATACAAGAAGATCAAACTAATCCCTTGCCTCATATCAGATCACTATGGAGTAAAAGTGGTCTTCAATAGCAAGAAAAACAACAGAAAGCCCACATACACATAGAAACTGAAAAATACTCAATGACACCTTGGTCAAGGAAGAAATAAAGAAAGAAATCAAAGACTTTTTCGAATTCAATGAAAAGGAAGGTACGACCTACCCAAATCTATGGGACACAATGAAAGCAGTGCTAAGAGGAAAACTCATAGCCCTGAGTGCCTCCAAAAAGAAACAGGAGAGAGCATACACTAGCAGCTTAATGGCACTCCTGAAAGCTCTGGAACAAAAATAAGCTAATTCACCCTGGAGGAGTAGAAGACAGGAAATCATCAAACTAAGGGCTGAAATCAATCAAATAGAAACAAAGAGAACCATACAAAGGATCAACAAAAGCAGGAGCTGGTTCTTTGAGAAAATAAACAAGATAGATAAACCCTTAGCCAGACTAACCAAAGGGCACAGAGACAGTATTCAAATTAATAAAATTAGAAATGAAAAGGGGGATACAACAACAGAGACTGAGGAAATTCAAAAGATCATCAGATCCTACTACAAAAGTCTATACTCAACACAACTGGAGAATCTGGAGGAAATGCACAATTTTCTAGACAGATACCAAATACCAAAATTAAATCAGGATCAATTAGATCAGCTAAACAGTCCCTTAACGCCTAGGGAAATAGAAGGCATTATAGAAAGCCTCCCAACCAAAAAAAAGTATGGGGCCAGATGGTTTTAGTGCAGAATTCTATCAGGCCTTCAAAGAAGACCTATCACCAATACTCTTCAAATTATTCAACAAAATATAAACAGAAGGGACACTCCCCAACTCATTCTATGAAGCCACAATTATGCTGATACTAAAACCACACAAAGATCCAACTAAGAAAGAGAACTACAGGCCAATTCCCCTTATGAATATCGATGCAAAAATACTAAATAAAATCCTTGCCAACCGAATCCAAGAGCACATTAAAATGATAATTCACAATGATAAAGTAGGCTTCATCCCAGGGATGCAGAAATGGTTCAATATATGAAAATCCATCAATTCAATCCACTACATAAACAAACTAAAAGAAAAAGAAACCACATGTTCATCTCATTAGATGCTGAAAAAGCATTTAACAAAATTCAGCATCCTTTCATGTTAAAAGTCCTGGAAGAACAGGAATTCAAGGCCCATACCTAAACAAAGTTAAAGCGATATACAGCAAACCAGTGGCCAACATCAAAATAAATGGAGAGAAACTTGAAGCAATCCCACTAAAATCAGGGACTAGACAAGATAAGACTGCTCTCTCTCTCTCTCTCTCTCTCTCTCTCTCTCTCTCTCTCTCTCTCCATATCTTTTCAATATAGTACTTGAAGTTCTAGAAAGAGCAATTAGACAACATAAGGAAGTCAAAGGGATACAAATTGGAAAGGAAGAAGTCAAACTATCATTATTTGCAGATGATATGATAGTATACATAAGTGACCCAAAAAACTCCACCAGAGAACTCCTACAGCTGATAAACAACTTCAGCAAAGTGGCTGGTTATAAAATCAACTCAAGCAAATCAGTAGCCTTCTTGTACTCAAAAGATAAGCATGCTGAGAACGAAATTAGGGAAATAACACCCTTCACAATAGCCACAAACAATATAAAGTATCTTGGCACGACTCTAACCAAACAAGTGAAAGATCTGTATGACAGGAACTTCAAGTCCTTGAAGAAAGAAATCGAAGAAGACCTCGGAAGAGGGAAAAATATTTCATGCTCTTAAATTGGCAGGATCAATATAGTAAAAATGGACATCTTGCCAAAAGCAATCTACAGATTCAATGCAATCCCCATCAAAATCCCAACTCAATTCTTCATAGATCTAGAAAGAGCAATTCTCAAATTCATCTGGAGTAACAAAAAACCCAGGATACCTAAAACTATTCTCAACAATAAAAGGACTTCTGGGGGAATCAATTTCCCCGACCTCAAGCAGTACTACAGAGCAATTTTGTTAAAAACTGCATGATATTGGTATAGCGACAGGCAAATAGATCAACGGAATAGAATTGAAGATCCAGAAATGAACCCAGAGTTATGGTCACTTGATCTTTGATAAAGGAGCTACAACCATCCAGTGGAAAGATAGCCTTTTCAACAAATGGTGCTGGTTCAACTGGAGGTCAACATGCAGAAGAATGTGAATTGATTCACTCTTATCTCCTTGCACTAAGATCAAATCCAAGTGCATCAAGGACCTCCACATAAAACCAGACACACTGAAACTAATAGAAAAGAAACTGGGGAAGACCGTGAAGGACATGGGCACAGGGGGATATTTCCTGAATAGAACACCAATAGCTTATGCTCTAAGATCAAGAATTAACAAATGGGACCTCTTAAAATTACAAAGTTTCTGTAAGGTAGAAGACACTGTCAGAAGGACAAAACAGCAACCAACAAACTGGGAAAAGATCTTCACCAACCACACATCAGACAGAGGGCTAATATCCAATAAAAACAAAGAACTCAAGAAGGTATACCTCAAAGAACCAAATAACCCTATTAAAAATGGGGTACAGAGCTAAACAAGGAATTTTCACCAGAAGAAATTCGGATGGCTGAGAAACACCTTAAGAGATGTTCAACATCATTAGCCATCAGGGAAATGCAAATCAAAACAACCCTGAGATTCCACCTCACACCAGTCAGAATGGCTAAGATTAAAAACTCAAGAGACAACAGGTGCTGGCGAGGATGTGGAGAAAGAGGATCACTCCTCCATTGTTGGTGGGATTGCAAGATGGTACAACTGCTCTGGAAATCAGTATGGTGGTTCCTCAGAAAATTGGGCCTGACACTTCCAGAGGACCCTGGCATACCACTCCTGGGCATATACCCAGAGGACTCCCCTGCATGCAATAAAGACATATGTTCCATTATGTTCATAGCAGCTTTATTTATAGTAGCCAGAAGTTGGAAAGATCCCAGATGTCCCTCAACGGAGGAATGGATACAGAAAATGTGGTATATTTATACAATGGAATACTACTCAGCAATTAAAAATAATGAATTCATGCAATTTGTAGGCAAATGGTTGGATCTAGAAAATATCATCCTAAGTGAGTCAACCCAATCACAAAAGAATACACATGAATTGCAATCACTGATAAGTGGATATTAATGAACTCAGAAGCTCTGAATACTCAAGACACAATTAGCTAAGTAAAAGATTCCAAAGAAAAATGATGGGTAGGACCTTGGTCCGGAAAAGTCTAAATCCACTTTTGTAGGAGAGTACCAGAACAGAGAAATGGTGGGGAGGGGGGTGATTGGGGAATGGCGGGGGAAGAGGACTTGTGGGACATATGGTGAGGAGGGAACTGGAAAGGGGAAAGCCTTTGGAATGTAAACAAAGAATATAGAAAATAATTTTAAAAAATGAGGAAAAGGGTTCTGCAACCAGCTCGCCGGCCCCTAGACCAGCGGTGTAGCGGCGGGCCTCCATATTGCAACCAGGACACAGCTGGAAAGGCCCAGGCTCTGTGGGACATCCCCGCCCTCTGGTGAGCACCTAGGCTGCTTTCTGCAACCAGCTCGCCTGCCCCTGGACCAGCGGTAGCAACGGGCCTCCATATTGCAACCAGGACATAGCTGGAAAGGCCCAGGTAAACACTCCTTCCAGGGCTACCCTCACGGGGGATCTGCTAGGCTCTCGGAGTTCCTTGCAACCAGGACACAGCTGGAGAAGCCCAGGTAGACAGACTCCAACAGGGGCTACAATCGCATGGGTGGCAGCCAGCTTATGATCCCTTAAAGCAGCAGTCACACATATTCACCAGTAGAGAAACAACAGGTGAGCCCAGCCTCACAGGAGATTCAAACACCAGCCACTGACAACAAGGCCAACTAAAACCAGAAATAACCAGATGGCAAAAGGAAAACGAAGGAACGTTACTAACAAAAATCAAGGCAACATGACAGCATCTGAACCCAGTTCTCCAACAATAGGAATCCCTGGATACCCTAAAACACCAGAAAAACAAGACTTGGATATAAAACCACTGGTCAGGATGCTGGTAGCTGAACACATAGAAAAATCTCGTAAAGAAATAGAGGAGAAAATGGATCAAAAGTTAGAAGCCTTTACGAGGCAAATACAAAAATCACTTCAAGAAATGAAGGAGAAGATGGATCAAAGAGAAGAAGACAATAAGGAAGAAAGACAAAAGTCACTTAAAGAACTGCAGAAGAACGTGGGCCAACAAGTAGAAGCTATGAAAGAGGAAGCACAAAAATCTATTAAAGAAATACATGAAAACACAATCAAGCAAGCGAAAGATCTGAGCACATCCATCCAGATACTAAAAACAGAAGTAGAAACAACTAAGAAATCACAGAGGGAGACAACATTGGAGATAGATAACCTGGGGAAGAAATCAGGGGCCATAGACGCAAGTATCAACAATAGAATACAAGAGATAGAAGACAGAATCTCAGAAGCCAAAGATACCATAGGAACCATTGATTCAACAGTCAAAGAAAATACTAAATGCAAAAAGGTGGTAACCCAAAACATCCAGGAAATCCAAGACACTATGAGAAGACCAAACCTAAGGATTATAGGTATAGACGAGAGTGAAGATTTACAAGTTAAAGGGCCAGCTAATATCTTCTATAAAATTATGGAAGAAAACTTCCCCAACCTAAGGAGAGAGATGCCCATGAATATACAAGAAGCCTATAGAACCCCAAACAGACTGGACCAGAACAGAAATACATCCCGTCACATAATAATCAAAACTCCAAATGTAATAAACAAAGAAAGAATACTAAAGGCAGCAAGAGAAAAAGGCCAAGTAACATATAAAGGAAAACCTATCAGAATAACACCAGACTTCTCACCTGAGACCATGAAAGCTAGAAGATCCTGGGCAGATATCATGCAAACTCTAAGAGAACACAAACATCAGCCAAAACTACTTTACCGAGCAAAACTCTCAATTGCCATTGATGGAGACATCAAGGTATTCCATGACAAAACCAAATTTGCAAGATATCTCTCCACAAATCCAGCCCTACAAAGGAAAATAGGGGGAAAACACCAAGACAAGGACGGAAACTACACCCGGGAAGAAGCAAGATAGAAACCTCCTCTCATCAAACCCAAAAGAAGATAACCTCTCGAATATAAAAAATAAATAAGATAAATAAATATAATTTCAAAAATGTCTGGAGGTAATAATTACTATTCCTTAATATCTCTTAACGTCAATGGACTCAATTCCCCAATAAAAAGACATAGATTAACAGACTGGATACGGAAACAGGACCCTACATTTTGCTGCATACAGGAAACACATCTCAGTGTTAAAGACAAACACTGCCTTAGAGTAAAAGGCTGTAGGACAATTTTACAAGCAAGTGGTCTCAGGAAACAAGCTGGAGTAGCCATTGTAATATCAGATAAAATTGACTTTCAACCTAAAATCATCCAAAGAGACTCAGAAAGTCACTTCTTGCTGGCCAAAGGGAAAATCCACCAGGAAGAGCTCTCAATACTGAACATCTATGCTCCAAATGCAAGGGCACCCTCCTTCGTAAAAGAAACCTTACTAAAGCTTAAAGCACACATTACACCTAACACAATAATTGTGGGTGACTTCAACACCCCACTCTCCTCAATGGACCGATCAGGAAAGCAGAAACTAAACAGGGACACAGTGAAACTAATTGAAACTCTGGACCAATTGGATTTAACAGATATATATATAGAACATTTCATCCTAAAGCTAAAGAATATACCTTTTTCTCAGCACCGCATGGTACCTTCTCCAAAATAGACCATATAATCGGTCACAAGACAGATGTCAACAAATACAAGAAGATCGAGCTAATCCCATGCCTCTTATCAGATCACCATGGAGTAAGAGTGGTCTTCAATAGCAACAAAAACAACAGAAAGCCCACATACACATGGAAACTGAACAATACTCTACTCAATGACACCTTGGTCAAGGAAGAAATAAAAAAAGAAATCAAAGACTTTTAAGAATTCAATGAAAATGAAGGTACAACCTACCCAAATCTATGGGACACAATGAAAGCAGTGCTAAGAGGAAAACTCATAGCTCTAAGTGCATCCAAAAAGAAACTGGAGAGAGCATACACTAGCAGCTTAACGGCACACCTTAAAGCCCTGGAAGAAAAACAAGTTAATTCACCCAGGAGGAGTAGAAGACAAGAAATCATCAAACTCAGGGCTGAAATCAATCAAATAGAAACAAAGAGAACCATACAATGAATCAACAAGACCAGGAGCTGGTTTTTTTGAGAAAATCAACAAGATAGATAAACCCTTAGCCAGACTAACCAAAGGACACAGAGACAGTATACAAATTAACAAAATTAGAAATGAAAGGGAGACATAACAACAGAAACTGAGGAAATTCAAAAGATCATCAGATCCTACTACAAAGGTCTATACTCAAAACAACTGGAGAATCTGGAGGAAATGGACGATTTCCTAGATAGATATCAAATACCAAAATTAAATCAGCATCAAGTAGACCAGCTAAATAGTCCCATAACCCCTAAAGAAATAGAAGGGGTTATAGAAAGCCTCCCAACCAAAAAAAGTACGGGACCAAATGGTTTTAGTGCAGAATTCTACCAGACCTTCAAAGAAGACTTAACACCAATACTTTTCAAACTATTCCACAAAATAGAGACAGAAGGGACACTGCCCAACTCATTCTTCGAAGCCACAATTACGCTAATACCTAAACCACAAAAAGATCCAACAAAGAAAGAGAACTTCAGGCCAATTTCTCTGATGAATATAGATGCAAAAATACTAAATAAAATTCTTGCTAACAGAATCCAAGAGCACATCAAAACGATCATCCACCATGATCAAGTAGGCTTCATCCCAGGGATGCAGGGATGGTTCAATATACGGAAATCCATCAATGTAATCCACTACATAAACAAACTGAAAGAAAAAAACCACATGGTCATCTTATTAGATGCTGAAAAAGCATTCGACAAAATTCAGCATCCTTTCATGCTAAAAGTCTTGGAAAGAGCAGGAATTCAAGGCCCATACCTAAACATAGTAAAAGCAATCTACAGCAAACCAGTAGCCAACATCAAAATACATGGAGAGAAACTTGAAGCATTCCCACTAAAATCAGGGACTAGACAAGGCTGCCCTCTCTCTCCATATCTTTTCAATATAGTACTTGAAGTTCTAGCAAGAGCAATTAGACAACATAAGGAAGTCAAAGGGATACAAATTGGAAAGGAAGAAGTGAAACTATCATTATTTGCAGACGATATGATAGTTTACCTAAGCGACCCAAAAAACTCCACCAGAGAACTTCTACAGCTGATAAATAACTTCAGCAAAGTGGCAGGTTATAAAATTAACTCAAGCAAGTCAGTGGCCTTCTTGTACTCAAAGGACAAGCAGGCTGAGAAAGAAATTAGGGAAATAACACCCTTCACAATAGCCACAAACAACATAAAGTATCTTGGCATAACTCTAACCAAACAAGTGAAAGATCTGTACAACAGGAACTTCAAGTCCTTGAAGAAAGAAATCGAAGAAGACCTCAGAAGATGGAAAAATATTTCTTGCTCCCAGATTGGCAGGATCAATATAGTAAAAATGGCCATCTTGCCAAAAGCAATATACAGATTCAATGCAATCCCCATCAAAATCCCAACTCAATTCTTCATAGATCTAGAAAGAGCAATTCTCAAATTCATCTGGAGCAACAAAAAACCCAGGATAGCTAAAACTATTCTCAACAATAAAAGGACTTCTGGGGGAATCAATATCCCTGACCTCAAGCAGTACTACAGAGCAATTGTGTTAAAAACTGCATGGTATTGGTATAGCAACAGGCAAACAGATCAATGGAACAGGATTGAAGACCCAGAAATGAACCCACAGACTTATGGTCACTTGATCTTTGATAAAGGAGCCACAACCATTCGATGGAATAAAGATAGCCTTTTCAACAAATGGTGCTGGTTCAACTGGAGGTCAACATGCAGAAGAATGCGAATTGACCCACTCTTATCTCTTTGCACTAAGATCAACTCCAAGTGGATCAAGGACCTCCACATAAAACCAGACACACTGAAACTATTAGAAAAGAAACTTGGGAAGACCCTGGATGACTTGGGCACAGGGGAAAAGTTCCTGAACAGAACACCAATAGTGTACGCACTAAGATCAAGAATCGACAAATGGGACCTCATAAAATTACAAAGTTTCTGCAAAGCAAAGGACACTGTCCGAAGGACAAAACGGCAACCAACGAAGTGGGAAAAGATCTTCACCAACCCCCATCCGACAGAGGGCTAATATCCAATATATACAAAGAACTCAAGAAGTTAGACCGCAAAGAACCAAATAACCCTATCAAAAAATGGGGCACAGAGCTAAACAAAGAATTTTCACCAGAAGAAATTCGGATGGCCGAGAAACACCTTAAGAGATTTTCAACATCATTAGTCATCAGGGAAATGCAAATCAAAACAACCCTGAGATTCCACCTCACACCAGTCAGAATGGCTAAGATTAAAAACTCAAGAGACAACAAGTGCTGGCGAGGATGTGGAGAAAGAGGAACACTCCTCCACTGTTGGTGGGATTGCAAAATGATAAAACCACTCTGGAAATCAGTTTGGCGGATCCTCAGAAAATTGGGCCTGGCACTTCCAGAGGACCCTGGCATACCACTCCTGGGCATATACCCAGAGGATTCCCCTGCATGCAATAAAGACACATGCTCCACTATGTTTATAGCAGCCTTGTTTATAATAGCCAGAAATTGGAAGGAGCCCAAATATCCCTCAAAGGAGGAATGGATACAGAAAATGTGGTATATTTATACAATGGAATACTACTCAGCAATTAAAAATAATGAATTCATGCAATTTGTAGGTAAATGGTTAGACCTGGAAAATATCATCCTGAGTGAGCTAACCCAATCACAAAAGAATGCACATGAAATGCAATCACTGATAAGTGGATATTAATGAGCCCAGAAGCACTAAATACTCAAGACACAAATAGTAAGTCAAATGATTCCCAAGAAGAAGAAAGGAGAGGACCCTGGGCATGTAAAGATTGCATCCAGTTTAGTAAAGAAACCGAGGGGGGAGGGGGAATGATTGGGGAATAGTTGGGGGGGAGAAGAACTATGGGAACTATGGTGGGTGGGAACTGGGAAAGGGGAAAGCCTTTGAAATGTAAACATAGAATATAGAAAATAAAAATAACTAAAAAAAAATGAGGAAAAGTCTATTTTAATTAGTAGTCTAAGTGTTTTCCCTTCATTGCAATGTAGCCATGTTCCTTTGAGCCTATAGCAATATAGCTCATTCCAATAAAAAGCAAATGAGGCTGCTCACCATGGCCAGGAGTGAGCTGGGGTCCTAATGGTAAACTTAAGCCAATGTACTAACATCCTTCCAAGGGGGGTCACAACATCTTCACAGGATCTGTAGCCGGTAAGCAAGCACATGGTCTTTGAGATAAATTCAAGAACCAAAGCATAGCATGCTCCAGTTGGAAAATGTCCCATTCAGAAAATAAAAACCCGTTCCTTGGTAGGCCCATGAGTGTTGAGACTTCTACCCAGTGTTCTATTCCCCACCTACATGAAGAGTTCAGTGTTCAGTTCATATCTTTGACCATGCCAAACTATATGGACTTAAAGGGAATGCCTTTTGAGTGAAATTAATGTCTATATAATTGATTTTATCCAAGCTTGATTATAGAACCAAAAATTCTGTTGTCCTGGAAATTTATAAAGGTCTTTTGAGAGCTTGTATTGGTAGGTTGGAATCTTTGGGGGAGGTAGGATTATGTCTAGAGTTTCCTATTATTCTATTCTTTTGATGTCATCAGAGTTGCATTTTTTTTAACCTCATTTTTGGCCAACAAAATTTAGTGTCATCCATGTGCAAGTCTAGAATATGCACTGGTGATGAAAACCAATGATGCAACAATTACATTTTAATCATTACAATTTTTATTGGCTTTTACCATTCCTAGGAATTTTGATTTTAAGATAATTAATAGATCTTTAGCATCCTTTTAAAGATAATTCTATTTTCAATATATACTCAGATATTGGCTTAATTTTTAATTTTTTTAAAATGTATATATTTTATTTCATGTATATGAGTGTTTTCCATGTACCTGTGTAGTGTAAATGCCTCATATCCATGAAATTATGGGTGTGTTTATAAGCTATTATATAGGTCCTAAAAACTGAACAAATCCTTTTAACTGCTGAGCCATCTCTCTTGCTCCAGTTAATTTATGAAGAGGTAGTCATTGCTTCAAGTATGACCTTTTGGAAGACAAATATTTGTAATAATTTCTAAATACAATATGGCATAACATAAAGCATTGTAACATAACAAACTCACTTGGTATTTAATTTCCAATAAGAAAAGTAGTTTATGCATCTTATCATGTAAACAAATCAGAATTAGAAATAAGGTCAAATGAGAGATAAAGTTAATTTTTCTTAGGAACCCGGATTCAATGTCTAAATAAAGTTATCACTGTACTTGGCACTTTAGAGACAATTAATTCTGTTACTTTACAATCCAATATTAATAAATTTATATAACAAAATGAAAGAATAATCACATTTACATGATGTTACAATTTTGCTGTCAGTGGAACTATCATGCCATCTGTTCATTTCATTGTGATCTTAGTGTGACAAGACCACACTGGGCAAGACCACTGTTTGACCTTTATCTGTGTTAATTTTGCCTTTCCTGTTCATTTCTGGAAAACTCTTACTAAATCTTCTTGGAATTTCTCTTATTTGAATGTGTCTTGCTCAAATTTTGTGCAGTCTTTTTTTGCTTCCCTGGTCAAAATCAAATGTATGAGAGAACACCTAACTTAATATGGACCTTAATGTGGACATTGACTCTCATGAACATGCAACCAGAAAGTACAAAACACTTATTTGTTTCTGGGTTTATAACACATCAATTCATGAGGAAAAGGGAAACAATATTCAAGCATACAATCTACAAACACAACTGTCTTTCTAAAAATTAAAAGCGCAGTAAATTGGGGGTAGGGGTGAAACAATCCAAAAAAGAATTTGAGGGAAACTGGTGGAGGATTTCTAAATCCTTCTGAGTCCAAATGCATTTCTACACTTGAGATCCATGAAGGCACCCGATTAACATTACAAGATGTTTTCTGTTTACCACCCACTGTCTGCTTAACTCTTTGAGTTCAGTGCTTCCTTACAAATGAGCACTTGTCCCATTCCAAATGAAAAACCAGAAGAGAAAAGGACAGAAACTGTTGTTTTAAAATGTCATGTTGATATAAATACTGAATTTACCTTTTATGGAAATCAGTTTATGACCAAAAGAAACTTCATTCAATGTGAGGCCAAACGTGTTTTTTTCATTAAATATAAACGATAGCTACATTAACCCATGGCTATGGGACTCACTCATCTTTTATCCATAGAGGTTGACCATAATACCACAGGGAAAAAAATTGGTTACTCAAGTGATTTTGCACTCACTGATAAGTGGATATTAGCCTATAATCTTGGAACACCAAAGACACAATCCACATACCAAATGATGTCCCAGAAGAAGGAAGGAGTGGACCTTGGTTCTGGAAAGGCTCAATGCATCAGTGTAGGGGAATACCAGAACAGGGAAGTGGGAAGGGGTGGATGGGGGAACAGGGGAAGGGAAAATGGCATATGGGACCTTTGGGGGGGGTGGGGAACCAGGAAAAGGGAAATGAAATGTAAATAAAGAATATATCCAATAAAAAAATAGATCAGTAGTTGGCTGACTGTTCCAACATGATAAGATTTTTTATCAAATATTAGTCATTTTCATAATTAGGTAGTCCCTTGAGACAAAAGGAAAATGGCCAAGTGTCAATACTGTTGCAAATGCCAACTCTCCTCTCCTGTTCAGGGGTATCTTGCTCACAGTGACACTCACTCCCTAAGTGAGTGAAAGCCTTCCCTTCACTAGAAGACAGAAAGAGCTGTCATGAAGTGATAGCCAGGTTCTCCTTTCTCTGACAACATCAACTGCCTCCTTGACCAGCAAAAATCATTTTAAAGCAATGGTTAATTTTTATATTGAAATCTAAGTAACGTGCCTGTGGGGTATTTCAATAACTAGACTGGAATTAGTTTTCGTAAAACTAAAACTTAGTAAAAACCCTAAATGACTGATGAGACACTGGCCAGCTTCACTTGTGTTAGAGCTGAAGCTGTTCACCACCCTGGTCCGTCCATGCTGTCTGCTTTCACGCGCCAACAATAGTATACAGTTTTCCACTTCACCAGACCCAAACCAGGGTGTGTTCATGATTTGTCTACCAACAGCTAAAATTACGCAGATCTGCTTCACCTCCTGCCTCTCTGTGCCTTCCTGTTTCCCCATTACAGACCTCCTGCCTCCTGCTCTTAAAACTGTGTGAGGATTATAGCAAATACTATTTGAGTGATCTTTTTATAAGTTCTTGGTTTATTTAAGGAAAGTCAATATATAAAACTCATAAGATGTACTTAGTGATAATAAAGACCTTCATTGACTGCAGATGATGAAGCTAACAACCTCCCCATTGATGTTTATAAATCAAATAGTTGGCTTGTCACCTTGGCAATACTCCTTCAATTCCATACACACTTTTAGTCGTTAGGCACTGTGACCACATGGCTTTTTCCTAGCATGCTTCCTGAATAAAGTGCCAATCAAGCGAAAAGAAAATGTTTAATCTATGACACGGTCTATGGCCAGTTCAAGTTGACCTCATCTGTCATTTTCTTAAACAGGAGCTTTTAACTATAGCCAAAGGGCACAGCACTAAGTTGTGTAAGGCATATGGTGAAAGTATGACTCTACTGCCATTAAGGTGTCATTGTTAATACCTCATTGACAAAGTAGCAACATGCTCAAACATGAAAGTCTTGTACTGTTCCTTAGGGAATTGCTTTATTCATCTGCTGGGTAAATGTGCAACTTGTTTCTACCATATAGACCTTGAAATGTGAGCTACATATGAAAGAGTCAGCAAAACATATGGAAAACTGTGTATGGGTCAAGCATTCTAATTGCACAATTTGTTGCTTGTAATTCTGATTTGTACACGAATATCAAATACACAGTTTAATTGGAATGTTATATATCTGCATGGCACTTAGAAAATATCTATTTAAATCTCAAATAAAAGAAGTGATAAAAGGACCATCTATGAATAGCTTGCCCATCATAATAGTATAATTTAGTTATATAAAATATTCAAGAAAAAGTGTAACAAAGAAAAATAACTTTCTGAAAAGTCTCTTGTTAGGAATACATTGTAGAAAGTTATTACATCTGGAAGATTGATTTAAAAAATTACAATGCTATAGATTATAGTTTGGAGAATTAAACAGAAATGTAGAATTTCATCAGAAACCCATTTCTTAACAAACATTTTCCTCATCCCTCACAGAAATGGTAACATCCCTAAAGTAACAGTAACTTCAGAATTTCTCTTCATTAGGTATCACCTTATTTCTAATACCAATTGTTACTTCAAAAGGTAGAGAAGAAATAACAAAGAAAGAAGGCAGGAATGGTTGAAGGAAAGGATCAAGAAAGGGAGAGAGGGAATTTAATACAAAATTTCAGTTTCTGTAGTGTTTCACTAAATATTTTTTCTATTTTTTAAATGAATTTATAATGCAACCAGCTTGAATTTTTTATTCTTTATTCAACCCCCCCTAAAGCCAATTAAATGCGTCCTGGTCTCCATCTGATTTATAACAACCTCTTACAGATCCTGAATTCTAAGCATACAGGTGCCCCTACCTCCATACCACCGAACTGGAAAGATGTGTGCCACATCAAGCTTATTATAGACAAAGCAAGCTTATTCTAAAGGAAAGACATGAAGAGATGCCTCCATTGATAAAGTGCTTTTGAGGTGAATATGAGAACTTGGGTTCTGATCCCCGGCACCCATATAAAAATCTGGAATTAGACTAGAATGTGTCTGGAATCTATCCTCGTGCTGATGGAGGTGATAACAGGCAGAGCCCTGGCTTGCTCTCTAGGCAAATTAGCATATGGGGAAGCTCCAGGATCAGTGAGAAACAATATCTCAGGTCAAAGATAAAGTGAAAAAGTGACTATAGAAGAGTCTGGACATTGAGCATTGGCCTATGTATGCACACACACACATGCACACACACACACACACACACACACACACACACACAATTTTTAAAACAAAAACAGAATACCATTGCTCAACATGGTGCTTATCCATTAGAATGATAGTGTGACTCATAAACAATAAAGGAAATTACTCCTAGGGGAAAAATGAGAAAATGAAACATATGTAGTTTTCATAATAAAAATCAGTTTTTTATTTCAAATGTTCTGGATCACCTGTTTACTAAATTTAGTGTTGATGTTTATAATTTTGAGGCATTTTCAGTAAAAATGGTCTCCTCTTTGATTTTCTGACTCAAAATTAACATAGATGGGTATGGGTTTGGGTTGGTTAGCACATTATCATATAGCAGAAACTTTATAAGAAAAGATACATTCACTAGTACTTCCCATAGTATCATACAAACATCTACTTATAATAAATTGACTAGTCACAAATACCTTTTAGCCATTCAATATAAATGTCCCTTAAAGACTACACCAGATCTTGTAAAAATGTGTGGTAAATTGAGATTTTGTACTGATAAACATTTTTTAGAAGAGTGTATAACTGACTTTTTTCCAACCTAGGCTAAGATAGCTAAATTTCATGACAGCATCCATTAATGTTTTGTTTAGTCATCTGACACTTCACCATGATCATGTTTATATATATATAATGGTCAAATATATGTGTTTGTGTTTGTGTGTGTGTAATTGTGTATATGTGTGTTTGTGTGTGTGTGTTTGTGTGTGTGTTTGTGTATATGTGTTTGCGTGTATTTATTATACAATAAATATGTGTCTGTATAATTGTGTGTTTGTGTATTTGTGTTTGTGTATATGTGTGTTTGTGTGTATTTGTGTATATGTGTTTGTGTATGTTTGTTTATATGTGTGTTTGTATATGTGTCTCTCTGTGTGTCTGTGTATATGTATGTTCGTGTGTGTGTTTGTGTGTTTGTGTGTCTATGTATATGTATCATTGTATGTGTTTGTTGTGTGTCTATGTATATGTATGTTTGTGTGTGCTTGTGTATATGTGTGTGTATTTGTGTATTTGTGTGTTTGTGTGTGTTTGTGCATATGTGTGTTTGTATTTGTATGTGTTTGTGTGTGTGTATTTGTGTATTTGTGTGTTTGTGTGTGTTTGTGCATATGCATTTGTGTTTGTATGTATGTTTTTGCATATTTGTGTTTGTGTGTGTGTAGTTTTGTGTGTGTATGTGTGCATACACGCTAAGCTCTCATAATGTCTAGAAACAGATATTCTTGTCATTTCATCTAACAACCAGCTGGTATTACCAGTACTTCTTTTCTTTCTTGTAACACTATAAACACTTATTAGACTCTAAATAAATGTCATTCAACATATTTAATATATTCTTACAAAGTTTTTGTTGCAATTTTAAAATTGTTTTGAAGTTAAAATATTTAAATATAATTTCATTATTCTCTCCTTCCTCTTTCCTTTTTCTAGCTCTACCCATGGGCTTTCCCCACCTTGCTTTTCTTCAAATTCATGGGTTCTGGCCTTTCTTAAAAATGTGTGTGTGTGTGTGTGTGTGTGTGTGTGTGTGTGTGTGTGATGAATATGGCATATGTTTGTATTAATGTATACATGTGTTCATGAGATGCATATGTGTATATGATAGATATATGTATACATGTGTGTGATATATGTATGTGTGGATGATATATGTATGTGTATGTATGATATATATATATATAAAATATGTGTGTGTTCTAATCATATACTACTACTTGTATTTTAAATGATTTCAGAGCTAATCACTGGGCAGGCTCTCGCCCAGGGAGGGCTATCTGGCTCTCAGCATTCCAGAGTTGCCTGTCATTCTTTATCTATTGTTAGCCCCCTGTGAGATTTCCTCCCTCTTGTTAGCATGTTTATTGGTGTTATCCTTGTTCAGGGTCTTAGTTAGGCAGCAATATTGTTAAGGAATCATGGGTAAAGCTTCTCTTCCTGGGAGATGCATCATGGGAGATACAATCACACAGCAAGCATCCTGTTCTTATGATTTTTATACTCAAGCTGCCCTCTCTCTCATGTTGTTTCCTGGATTATTGTGCTTTTGTGGTCAGGGTGGCTCATAAGCATCATAGCTGGGTATGAGTTTGGGTTGTTTTGCTCCCTCAGAAGCTTGTGTGATGCCATCTAGTGCCATGAAAGTTGGTCCTCCTGGAGAACTAAGAGATTCAAAAAATTCAACCAAAATATTTTCAGGTCATAACCAGCTTGTATCCTGTCCCTGATGTGCATGGAATCTTCAACAAAGGAAACTTTCAACTTCTTGTAGACAAAACAACCAACCAACCAAAAACCACCAATAGGCTATAGTGTTTTGGGAACATCTTGAGTTCCATTAACAAATAACTTGAATGGAGCTTCTCAAGGATGGTATTTGGGATTTCGTTACGGAGTATATGGCTCTTGGAGAGAACATTGCCAGTTCAGATGCATGTACCACACATGCATTATATATACTTTTAGCTAAACAGATAGTGATTTGATGTCCTATGACTTTTTCAAACATCTTTTCTGTTATTTTACCCTCTTCTCTCCCTCTGTGAGGTGACTTCCCTCCCCATCCCAGCTGCCTACCATTTTGTTTTGTTTTCCCATTTCCTACTTCAGATTACTTTTACCCTATTATCCATCTCCTTACCGCTTCCTCTCCATTTACCGATCCATCTACAAGATTCCTGAACTTAAGGTTCAGCTACACATAGAGGGAAATGCAAATACTAATCTGGCAACTTAGAATATATACTGTCCATACAGTTGAGTTACATAAAACATGTACACTTAGAAGTCTATTACATGGGCTCCTAGAGATTTCTATGTTATAACCATAGTCTTACCAACACTTCTGTCGAAACGTGACCTGTACAAGAACCATAACAATAAACGTGCTAACTAAGGGACGGTTGAAGTTCACAAGACTTCAACCCTTCACAAAGAACTATGGGCAACTAAAGAATGTTGAGAGCCAGAGAAATAGTCGTCCCCAGGGAAAACCACAACGACTGGGTATCCAATACCAAAACGTCAGCACTGTAAGCATATATATACAAGTAACATTACATGGACTAAGCAATGTGTGTTCATACACACACACACACACACACACACACAAACATACAAAATTAAAGATAAAGAGACAATACCTTTTGAATGACAGGAGGAGGGGTATATTAGTAGAGATTGGAGGGAGGAAAGAAAAAGGAGAAACATAATTGTATTATAATGTAAAAAAAATATATTTTAAAGAAGCATTATGTGAGGCCAGCAAGACAGGCAGTTCAATGAGTAAAGTTGTTTTCTCCCTAAATCCAAGGAACCTGAATTTGATCCCAGGACCCCACAAGGTGGCAGGAGAGAACCAAGTCCAAAGAGGTTGTCCGATGACCTCCACACGTGTGCTGTAACAGGGCATTTGCCTGCACGCACACACACACACACACACACACACGCACACACACACGTACACATGCACTCGCACGTGCATACACACACACATGCATACAGAGAGAGAATAACATAAATAACTGATTGCGGTAATGGTATTATATGGTAATGGTATATTATATTTTCCTTCTAACCTGAAGCAAAATAAACCAAATAAGTTATTTCCAGAATTTTAAAAATTAAATCAGTATGTGATTAATGAAGACTCATTACATTGAGGTAATCATTAAATAAAGTACCATTTGCCTACTTTTCCTTGTTTCTTCTTTTAAAAAACATTTTACATTTCGACTTATTTATTTATGGGAAGTACACATGCTTAACAGAACAATCATATGGAAGTCAGAGAACTTGTGGGAGTAGATTCTCCTCTCCTTCCACATGGGCCCAGGGTACAAACGCAGGCCTCAGGATGGATATCAGTCCTGACCCGCTAGTGAACTTCCCAGCAATGCAATCAGTACCCGACCCATTAGGACACAGTGGCTTCACATAAGGTCTTCTTAAGTTAATGGCGTAAAACTAAAGTCTCTACTTCACCTTTAAAAAGCTCTATTAATTGTACCTACTTGCCAGACTACAATGAATCTTTTACCTAGCAAGAGAGAAATAGAACATGAGATTTCCCAAGTATCAAAATTGTTATTTTCAATCATTTAAGTGGAAATAATTTTAGTCCATTTTTTCTTCCTTTATAACCTTGAGTTAATTTGCTGAATTTCAAATTTTGTCAAAATTATGGCATTTCACCTTTATACTTCCGATCCCTAGTTCAATACCTTTTACAAATAGCTGCCCAATATATACCTGTCAAATCATAATGCACTAAAGATCAAATTAAAGAAAAGAAATGATTTTTCATCACATGGATAAGGAATATTTAAACAGACAGTGCTTTCCATCCGTATACAAGCTGTCATTGATGAAGTCCACAGCACTCAGAATCAACAGAGCACTTCTGCCAACATCTTAGAGTTCACAAGAAGTTGCTCAAAGCGCATATTGTTAGTAATACGTTTTTTTAATGTACAGCCATCTCATTTCCTGTGCTGTTTTTAATCTCATATTTACTTGGAACCAGAATATCCATACAAAGATGAAAAAGTAAAACATGGAAGTTTCCGGTTTATATCCTTAAATAATGTTCTTCTCTAAAGTAGCTGTTAGACAAGATTTACTTCATGCCACTTCTAATCAACTAGACAGACGGGCCGTATGTGTATGAAATAATGCTCCTTTTTGAGCTAACAAAAATACCTCATGTACACTTTGTTTATCCCTGGGAAGAAACTGAGCATGTCCTCCACAGCTTTACTGCAGGTCATTTGAAGGGCATCCCCTGGATTCCTCTGATCCATGCAGACTTCCCAAGGGCCTGAGAACAAGGCCCGTTTGATCCAGCACCTGCTGTGCACCCATCACTTGGATACTTTCTCTGCAAATTTTTGCCAGACTGTGAATAGAGAAATATGTAAGGGGTGGGACTCGTCGGAGCACAATAGGAAATTCGGCAGGAAATCAGCAATAGTATCCATAATGCTGATGGATCACCACAGTATCATTTCCCAATATGGCTAGCAATTGGCTTCTGGGCTGATGTTTTATAACATGCTGTATCTTTTTTTTATTTTTTCCATGTGATTCAGATATCAAGAAATAACTACATTTCCTATTCTCTTACTGCTGGATAGAGAACTTTGTAAGCTAAAACTGTACCTGGTGGACAGTATCAGAATAGAAAACATTTATGTAACAATATTCCACTACAGGGGTCGGCGGGGGGATGGGGGAATGTATGGATTTCTGCATGTAGTTAAAAGAGAACTTAGGAGTGGGGTTAATACGACTGGTTAAATTTCAGAAGATAGAGGGGAGCAGCAATACTGAATTACTTTGGGGTAATCTGTCCTAAGATACAGGTTACCTCACTCAGATACCACAAAACCAAATCTGCCCAGATGGAAACACTAGAAGCAGCCAATCAGCTAGAGGACTAGAAACAGCAAGCCACAACGGTCCCAAATCCACTCTCTACCTTCCAGTCTCAGCTGCGCACACTAGACTAAGTCTGCCAGTATTTATTTTTTGAGCCATAAGAAAATGCCCAGGCATAGACAAAAATAACTTCTCCTCTAATGCACAAACATATCAGTGCAAGGATGATATTTGTCATATTGCAGTTTTACAGAACAACTTCTTCAGGAGAAAGCATTTGATCTGGACCTGGGAAAGACAGCAGAATTTCAAGAGGTTGCTTATGCTATGAAGTGTACTTAGGATAAAGCCTCATAGGGATTTTTCTTGGCGTTTCTCGACAGTTAAATGCAATGCCTTCACATAGTAGTAGGCATTGCTATGATTTTAATGTGTTCTCCAAAGTGCATGTGTTGAAAATATAATGCTCTGTGCAATTTTTTTTGAGAAATTTGCCTTTAATGATAATGAGTTTATGAGCACTGAAAGAATTATAATGTCCACATCTAGGAGTGGTGTAGCTATCATAATAGGTTTGGGGTTTTAATAAAAGTGATCTTTAATTCACCTAACTCCTCTCCTCTCTCACTCTTGCTCTTCTGTCTTTCTCTCAGACACATGCAGAAGTGAGTATCCCCTTGGGCATTCTCTCGCCCTTTGCCTCTAGCATGGAATGACATAGCATGAAGATCCGTACCAGATGTGGGCTCCTCAATTTTAAACGTTCAGAAGCTAGAATTTTAAGAAATGCATCTCGGCTCTCTATCATGTTTCCTCCTACTCTCGGCAATTCTGTCTAAGCAGTACAAAACAGGTTAAGGCAGTATTCAATACACATTTCTTACTGAAACGATATTTACATTGAAAAGCTGTAGTGCTGTCTCAATGTCACTGCCAAGCACACCCGACCATGCAGACTCATTCTAACCCTCTTGATTACATGCAAAGACACTCCTTGCCTGAGAGGAAAGCCTTGAAACGAGACCATTTCTGTATCAACTGTAAATGACGCTTTGCTGCGTGTCTTCCTTTTACCACAGACCTCCCTCCTTCCATCGACATCTTTGCTGGTCGAGATTTTCAGCGTCCTGGATAGCTGTTTCATTTCACTTCCCAGAATCCTAGACATCTGTGATTATTCCTCACTCTAAACAATTGACTAAATTATTCCTATTCCTGTTTACGTCTCATACTGAATCCTTTACAATAAGATGTACTTCTATTCTTTATTTCTTACACATTAGAATAACTGATTGCTATTGTGAGGAGACTTGTGTAAGTCACCACAATTGTTGGTTGCTATTATTTACACTGAAAATCAAGTGTATAAAGATGTAAAATTAGAAAATCTAACATAATATTTCCATTAATCAAATAACAAAATGTATTCTTCTATTTTAAACACATTTATTGACATGGGAAGGCTCTCTTCTTGGAAACTGTAAGATAGCACCTAAGCGCCTCAAATGGCTTTAGAATTCAAATGAATCAGAAAGTATTGTCTCCAGCTCTTCCCTGGGAATTAGATTTTTCTGGGAAAATTTAGGAATGTATATCTCTTGGAAGCAAAACCTACCAACTACACACATGAACACACACACACACACACACACACACACACACACACACACTTACATAGCCAGCTATTTCTCAACCAATTCAACAAAACTAACAACTTACTTAATCGAATCTTATATTATTACTGACATTTAATTAAACAGATTATCTTTCCATTAACCTCTGCTATTAGTTTGCAATATAATTAAGGCATATAAGGTTTACATGAATATACTTACCAAAGTTTGTTATCAATGGTGATGCCTTCGTATGCATGTATATCTGTATGTATTCCAACATAATTTCTTTTAAAGCCTTCAATACTCATTAAACTATAATGAAACAGAAAAAAACACCAGCATTATCCCAAATGCCATTTTTAAATTTATTATATGTCTTGGTGTTTTGCCTGAATGAATGCCTGTTCACCACATGCACATCTGGTGTCTGTTCCCCCTGGAACTGGAGTGTGCACAGGTGTACTGAGCATCAAACTCATATTCCCTGGAGGAGCAACCAGTGTTCTTAACTACTGAGCCATCTCTCCAGCTCACTCCAAGCATCATTGTTATCCCTGCATTTGGCTTTTCACAAACATGGGCTACTATGTGTGTGTGGCTCAATCCCTGGTACTACTCTACTGTCCTTCAACTTCATCACTATCAAGACACTAGAAAGAACAAAAGGAGCTATTGATTGTAGTCACAAGTGAGGTGGCAATTATTTGAGACACAGACATGGTTTTCACAGAGATGTATATCAATGCCAATATTGCCCTGGCTGGACCTTAGTGTATTGAAGTCTGTTCATTTGTAAGCCAATGTTATGTTTCAAGAC
Organism: Apodemus agrarius; assembly: GCA_964023405.1. NCBI lineage: Eukaryota > Metazoa > Chordata > Mammalia > Rodentia > Muridae > Apodemus > Apodemus agrarius. Next base: position 94,594,675 of record OZ030012.1, on the reverse strand, counting down.
CTCCTCTATACATATCTTTTTGGTTTTTAATATCCTGGTAGACCTTCTCTAGGATGATGAGTTGACCCAACATCACACTATTAATAACAAATTTACATTAGTTTACAAGTACAGAATTAGAAAAATGTTACTTCGAAGTGCCTCTTTAAAAAAATGTCTTTAGTACTCTGTGTAGGAAAGCCTATTAGAGAACAAAATCTGTACTCCTGTAAAATTTATATTGTTCAAAACAGTGTCTGGGTTCCTTGAACTTAGCTCTAAGACATAACTGAAATTTATTTACTTTATAATCTATGGACTCACAAAGATAACTGAATTTCTATTTTAAAATAATTTAAAGCTTCATCTTTTTTCCTTTAAAATGTTTTCATTCAGTATACCTCTGCTAGATGCTGCAAATTCTACCCTATCATAAAACTTTATTTCCTTTATAATTTTCTGTGTTGCACAGAGTATAATTCTGTAGCCATTTATTAATATCAGTAACATTTTTGGAGAGAGCGTGTCTAATTGTGTAACTATCCTGAAAACACAGGATGAACTTAATTTGTATCATTATGACACTGATTTGAACTTCTCTGAAGTCCTCTCCTGTGAGGAATGCCGTCTTGGACATCGTTTTTCTCAATCAACTTCCTGCTGACATGAGATAAGGCCTCTTGCTCCTTAATCCTTCTTCTCCACTGGCCCATCTTTAAATACATTTTCAAAGAGTTACTAATTCTTCTCTCAAGAAAAGGCTCCACAAGGTTTTTAATTATTTCTGAATTATATAATAAAATGTATTCATTACAAGATATAAATCACCCACATATAGAAAAATAAGTATAGCTTCTCATTCATCCATGATTCTTAGCTTACTTCAATATGTTTAATAGATTTTTGCTTAAAATTTATGTAATATATGTACTTGGTATAAACACATTTGGTGAATTTAATATCAAAGAAATAATTTTCTAAAAGCTGTAAGATCAAACCTTTTCCACCCTATATCCATATATTCTTTATTTTTATGTAAAGAAAAATGCCTTCAAATAGAGAAATAGTATTCACAATCTATTTTACAGGGTTCATGTTTTGAAAATTTATGAATTTTCATAGTTATTAAGCATATGAATTTTGACATCAAAAAGTTTTCCCCACATACCAGCTGTGAGTGTGTGTGTTTGTGTTTGTGTAGATGCATATGGATATGTAGTAGATGCAATGACTGTTAGGTCTTTGTGTCCTGTTTTCCTTGCTTCACTGATAGCTGTATTCTTTGCCTTCCTAAATAATAAAATAACACTCTGCAAATAAGCAACCGCCCTCTAACATCCATGCCCTAGGCATTCACCTAAACCTAACTTTAGGCATCAATGATCATCTCCAACTCATGACAGAAGGAAAAGAAATATAGACTCTTCCTTGGAACAGAGATATACAAAAGCAAAACCGTTTTTGTGAGTGGGTGCATTTAAAAAATGTATGTGAATGTGTGTATGTGGGGGGGGGGCGTTGGTCTCATGCTGGTGGAGGCCAGTGGAGGGTGTCAGGTATCACTCTCCACCTTATTCCTTGGAGACAAGGTTCCTCTCTAAACCTAAAGTACCATGGTGGCCAGAAAGTGATAGCAATCCTGTGTCTATCCCCCACAGCACTGCGGTTAAACAGAGCACATCATGCCTTTACGTCAACTGATGTAAACGAAGGATCTTATGCTTCTACTAAAGGTGGAAACAGCTCTTTGACCCCAGAACAAGTTTAAGTGATGGGCGGTAAAAAAAAAAAAATGGGAGCTAAAAAATGGTAAAATGTATGCACCACGTTTTAATATCTAAATAGGCCAAAGTCCAAAGGGACAGATTTTTCTAGTACAGGAACTGGTGGAAAGGACCTGGCAAGCTGCTTGTAAAGAGGCCCATCTCAAGTCTGAGCAAGGATCACTTGCGTGTCTTTGTGACATATTCTTTGTAGATTCCGAGTTCACTATTTATATTTTTCCTTCCTCTAGTTTGTTATATTTTTAAAAGACTTAGTAAAATAAATTGCATTAAAAGCTTACTAACGGAGGTAGCTCTCTCAGTAATTCTGGGTACTAGGCTTATGGAGACTCTGAACCCGCATTCTAGTCCTTCAAGAACCTTCTATTTCAATTGCTGTTGTTCCTCAAGATATCCGATAAAGCTGATCACAATGAAGAAAGTCTGTTTTAATCATTTATATATTCAGAAACTTCAGGCCTATATATTCAGGCCTGTTCAAGTGCCTGGCACTGAGAGATGACTTCAGAGACTCATGACCACAATAAGTGTGTTGATGTTTCTCAATGTCCAAGCTGGCTCTCCTCATTCCCTTCTCCATTTCATTCTTCTTCTCATTTTACAAGTCAGAAATGCATATAAATTCTAGAATTTTATTATTGCCGGTATAGCAAATCAATCAAAATTTTGTATGCTTGATATTGCTATTCACAAGTAATAGATTACTTTTGTGTGAATAACCTTGTAAATAATCCTATGGAATTTTGTCTAGTCAACAGAATTGTTATTTAAGCAAAATGATAAATTGATAAACAACAGGTCAGATCCAATAGGTCAGATCTAACAGGATAAGAACTCCACAGGAAGACCAACAGAATCAACTAACCTGGGTCTTTGGGGCTCTCAGAGACTGAATCACAAACCAAAAAACATTTGAAGGCTGGACCTAGGCCTCCCTGCATATATGTAGCCAATGTGCAGCTTGGTCATCATGTGGGTCTCAAACAACTGGAGTGAGGGCTATACCAAAAAGCTGTTACCTGTATGTGGGATATGTTCTTCTAGTTGGGCTGCCTTGTCTAGCCTTGGTTGGAAAGAATGAGCCTAACATCACAGAGATTTGATGTGCTAGGTTTGAGAGATACACAGGGAGTCGCCACCTACTCAGGGGAGAAGGGGAGGAGGGAGGGGGAAAGGACTGTGGGGGAGGGGACAGTAAGCAGGATGTAAAGTAAGTTAAAAATAATCAAGTAATCATATATATGTATATCAATTAATATAAAATCAATACATATATATATATATATATATATATATATATGGAGAGAGAGAGAGAGAGAGAGAGAGAGAGAGAGAGAGAGAGAGAAGCCCTTAAGTGTATATATACATCTTACAGTTCAGCATAGTTCTTGCTACTCTGATGTTGTTTTCCATCCATTTCACTCATTCCATTCACTTGAATTAGTCAGGTATTGCCTATACTGACACGTGAACATATGCATTCATGAATACCTATATCCATTGAAAGGAAACTCAGAATATTTCTGATGGCTAAAATGTAGAAATGCTTCCCTTAAAATTGTCTTTATCTTATACTTTTATTTTAAAACAAAAGTCACATGCTTTAAAGCAAAACCAGTTCTACACTAAGATTGTATATAAATTTGTAGTTTCCTTCCCAAGGAAAGCTAAGATGGGACTCAGATCCATCCACATATACTTAGAGGCCTTAAGGGATTTACAGACAGTTTACAATGTTAATGAGTAAGTGAAAGAAACCTTTATATAATATGTTTCCTGGGATTTCTTAAACTCAATTAAAAAAGTTTACATAAAACTGAACAAAAGACATTATTGATAAAATAATCAAATGTCTAGAAATATACCAACAAAGTTTTATATAATTAATGACTTAAAAACATATCTACTTAAGTGACCTGCAGAATATTTGTAAATATAAGGCATCATTTTTCCAAGTGTGTAGAAATGTGGTACCTTTATAAGCCATTATATGTGCAATCGCCACAATCATTCTGAATGGCAACTTAGCAATTACTATTTTCAATACTAATATTCACAGTCTTCGATTAAACAAATTCTAAAACACACAAAAAACATTTATACATAAAAAGTAATTGTAAAAGTGCTTTTTCAAATAGCAGAAAACTGAAGCATGTGCTGGGCATGGAGGCACATGTCATGTCAGTCGCCCAACACTCAGAAAACCGAGGAGAGTGGATCACCTATGTGAGCTAAACCCGGCCTCACAGGGCAGAACCAATGAACAGTAACAAATGTAATAAAATAAAAATATAGCAAAAAAGAAATCTCATAAGTTAAGTAATTGAAATAGTAATGCCTTAGCATAATAGAGTATTTATCCAAGCCCTTTCTGGAAAAAAAAAACAAAGAATAACTTAAAACAATCATTTTTAACTTACTTTCAAACTTATTTAAAATAATGTCGTCTTACTTGGAAGATGACATATTTAAGATGTGAGATTATCTGTCCAGTTGGTTTGAAGCATGGTTCAGTTACACTGTGCTTTTCTTCTGGAATCCTACTGGACTGTCTGCTTAGCTGGGCACTCTGTTTAGTCATAGCTCCCTGATACCTTCCAGAGCTGTTATTGCTACCTCCTAATGGCAAAGAAGTTGGCTAGAAGTAAAATCCCTTGATTCTTTCCATTATTCTTGACCAAAAATTGTCTATTATTTTGATATTTAATTTATCAAATGGCTATCTTCAGCTGAAACATTCTAGTCTTTCTACTATCATTAGATCAAATAAAGTTTTATATTTTAGTGTTCTCTTAGAGACACTGCTTTTCAGGTACTGACTGCATTTGATTTTATGATTCCATGATCTTCATTATTTACAATAGAAAAATTTTTCTAATTTTAAAAATCTCTGGTGTAAAGAAATACATAATTGATGAAGAAATTATGAGAGCTGTATCTACCACAGCAGACAAGGTATCATCCCCAAAAACCCATAGAAATTCCTAGTTGACAGACAAACTCCTGATGGAAATGGCAGAATGAAGAAGGTATTAGTACTTTGATTATCTATAAAACATATTTTGTCAATGTGTTTGAGGTTCTTTCCTACTTCCTCTCCTATTGAAGAATGGATACAGAAAATGTGGTACATTTACATAATGCAGTACTACTCAGCTATTAAAATTCACAGGCAAATGGATGGAACTCAAAAGTAACATCCTGCATTGGCTCAGGGGGAAAGTTCCTGAACAGAACACCAATAGCTTAAGCTCTAAGATCAAAAATAGACAAATGGGACCTTATAAAATTACAAAGTTTCTGTAAGGCAAAAGACACTGTCAAAAGGACAAATCGGCAACCAACAAATTGGGAAAAGATCTTCACCAACCCTCCATCTGACAGAGGGCTAATATCCAATGTATGCAAAGAACTCAAGAAGTTAGACCCCAGAAAACCAAATAACTCTATCCAAAAATGGGGTACAGAGCTAAACAAAGACTTTTCACCTGAAGAAATTCGGATAGGTGAGAAGCACCTTAAAAAATGTTCAACATCATTAGTCATTAGGGAAATGCAAATCAAAACAACCCTGAGATTTCACCTCATATCAGTCAGAATGGCTAAGATTAAAAACTCAGGAAACAGCAGGTGTTGGCAAGGATGTGGAGAAAGAGGAACACTCCTACATTGCTGGTGGGATTGCTAGCTGGTACAACCACTCTGGAAATCAGCCTGGCAGTTCCTCAGAAAACTAGACAAGATACTTCCGGAGGACCCTGCCATACCCCTCCTGGTCATATACCCAGAAAATTCCCCAGTATGCAATAAGGATACATGCTCCACTATGATCATAGCAGCCTTATTTAAAATAGCCAGAAGCCGGAAAGAACCCAGATGTCCCTCAATGGAGGAATGGATACAAAAATGTGGTATATATACACAATGGAGTACTATTCAGCCATTAGAAACAATGAATTCATGAAATTCTTAGAGAAATGGATGGAGCTGGAGAACATCATACTAAGTGAGGTAACCCAGTCTCAAAAGAATACCCATGGTATGCAGTCACTGATAAGTGGATTTTAGCCTAGAATCTAGACCAAAGACACAATCCACATACCAAATGATGTCTGACAAGAAGGAAGGAGTGGACCCTGGTTCTGGAAAGGCTCAAAGCATCAGTGTAGGGGAATACCAGAACAGAGAAGTGGGAAGGGGTGGATGGGGGAACAGGGGGAGGGAAAAGGGCATGTGGAACCTTTTGGGGCAGGGAACCAGGAAAAGGGAAATGAAATGTAAATGAAGAATATATCCAATAAAAAAAAGAAAATATCATCCAGACACAAAAGAACACACCTGGTATGTACTCACTTATACGTGGATATTAGCCCAAAAGGTCAGAATACCCATCATACAACTCACAGACCATATGAGACTCAAAAGAAGAAAGATCAAAATATAGATGCTTCAGTCCTATTTAGAACTGGGAACAAAACAATCACAGGAGGTAAAGGGAGGGAGAGAGGAGAGGGAGGGGAATAGGCAGGGCAGAATAAGGTACTGGAAGGTACAGGAGAGAAGTACAAAGGGGCAGGAAATTGAATACAAACATGTAGCACTGAGGGATGAGGAACTGGGGCTTTCCACTAGAAAGTCCCAGACTCCAGGGAAGCAAGAGGATCCCAGGACTCAACAGAGATGACTTTAGATGAAATACTCAGCAAAGGGGAGACACAACCTTTAGAGACCAACTCTCGTAGATAGGCACAGCTTGCAGTTGAGGAATGGGGTGACCCACACATCTCAAAATTTTTAACCCAGAAGTGTGCTGGTCCAAAAGAAAGACAGGGACAAAAAATGAAACAGAGACTGAAGGAAAGGCCAACCGGAGACCACCCCACCTAAGGATCCATCCCTTCTGCAGACACCAAACTCCCACACTATTACTGGCACCAAGAATCACTTCCTGATAGGAGCCTGGTATGGCTGTTCCTGAGAGGTTCTACCAGCACCTGATCAAAACAGATGTAGATACAGACAACTATGGGGACCCTAATGAAGGAGCTGGGAAGGACTGAAGGAGCTGAAGGGGATTGCAACCCCATAGGAAGAACAATATCAGCTAACTGGACCAGGGACTAAACCACCGTCTTAAGAGTATAGATGGAGGAAGCCAGGGCTCCAGATACATATGTAGCAGAGGATGGCCTTATCTGATATCAGTGGGAGGGGAGGCCCTTGGTCCTATGGAGGCTTGATGCCCCAGCATAGGGGCATGCTAGAGCAGTGAGGTGGAAGTGGGTGAGTAGGTGGAGGAGCACCCTCGTAGAGGCAAAGGGGATGGGGGAGAGGGGAGATGGGATGGGGGTTTATGGTGGGGTAACCAGAAGGGGGATACCATTTGAAATGTAAACAAATATAATGATTAATAAAAACATATTTTCTTTTGTTAATTTGTTTTGTGATGAAATATAGAATTTAACTCTCACTTGATGATCTGGAGAAAAGTTTTCTGTGAACTGTGACCAATTATGAGGCTAAATGATAAATTAAAAGACTCAAGGTCAGGTCTGGGGATTCATCGCAGTGCTTAAGGGGGATATTTTTCTTCCTGGAGATCTACATTCTGTTCCAAGCACCCACATTAGATGGTATCTAACCTTGTGGCCTCTTTAGGTGACACTTTGAGTGCAATTTTAATTCTCAGCTATAATACTATATTGCTATAATTTTAAAGTATACCTAAATCTCTATAAATTTTTCCCTTTGATGTTGTCTAAAGTTTATAAAGCTTCCTGCACATGTAACTCAAAGTTTAGGATTATTAGAGTAGAATTTAATAACGTTCTGATGCAAAAGACTCGTAACTCACTAGACCCTTAAACCTTTATAGATTTAAATCAAGAACTATATTGTTACCAAAAATATAAATAAACCAATATTTCTAAACCTAATCAGTCTGTTGCTGCATATCTAAATTAGCTCGTATTGTAAAGTATCAGTTACACAATTGTTTTAAAGTACTTTTAAAAACAAAAATAACATTGATAAAGTAAATCTAGAAAAATCAGAGTGATTGTTCAAACTGTGCTGGGGCTTTTGCATGATTCTTTCTGCTTTTATAGGTTTTAAATTTTTCATAAAAATAATTTCTATTAATTGTCAATTCAAATATGATGTGTTTCCTCTAGAAATCAGATTGGCGACTCCTCAAAAAATTCGAAATAGTACTACCTGAGGACCCAGCCATACCACTCCTCTGTGTATACCCAAAAGATCCTCCGACAGGTAATAAAGACACATGCTCCACTATGTTCATAGCTGTCTTACTTGTAATAGCCAGAATGTGGAAGGAACCTAGATATCCTTCAACAGAGGAATTGATACAGAAAATGTGGTATATTTACACAATGGAGTACTATTCAGCTATTAAGAACAATGAATTCATGACATTTTTAGGCAAATGGATGGAACTAGAGAGTGTCATCCTGAGTGAGGTATCCCAGTCACAAAGGAACACACATGGTATGCACTCACTGATAAGTGAATATTAGCCCAAAAGCTCTGAATACCCAAGATACAATTCACAGACCACAAGAAGCTCAAGAAGAAAGACTTGTGTGGGTGATTCAGTTCTTCTGAGAAAGGGAACAAAATACTCACAGGAACATATATGGAGATAAAGTGTAGAGCAGAGACTTAAGGAAAGGCCATCCAGAGACTGTCCTACCTGGGGCTTCACCCCATATACAGTCACCAAACCCCGACACTATCGTGGATGACAAGAAATGCTTGCTGAAATGAGCCTGATATGGTTGACTCCTGAGAGGCCCTGCTCACAGCCAACCATTAGAGTGAGCGTGGAGTTCCCAATGAAGGAGTTAAATACTGGCCCTGGTTGTCTCAGGGATGAGGATATCCTCATGTTCTCCAAATGATGTTATGTAACCTTGCCCCCCAAGATATCCCTCATTGGTCAGTAAAGATGCTTACAGCCAGTAGCGTGGCAGAAGATAGGTATACGGGCTTTGGTTCTCAGGCATGGAGCCTGAGGCAGGGACCGAGAGGAGAGGAAGAGAGGAGAGAGAAGAAGAGAAGGGAAGGCGCCATGGGATAAGGGATCCTGTCCATGAGGGCTGGCCAGTCCCAGTAAGAGCAGCCCAGGTGGAACGCAGCAAGTCACATCTCAGGATTATTGACAAGGATGTAAACAATATAGCTGAGAGGGTTGATATCTACCCATCTCTAGAGCTATTAAGTCTTATTATAAATATAAAACATGTGTGTCTTTTATGTGGGAACTAAATGATCTAAGGCAGGGTAGAAATCCCCAAATTAATATTAATATTTAATATAACATTTCTAGATTTTCTAGTTTTGGTCTCGGATCCCTTTATAATACTATCACATGATTTCCTAGATTTGGTTTCCTGATCTTACTCAAGAATCCTTGGGATATTATGCTTATTTGAGTATTTTTAGATGTTTCTTAGTACTTCAGTAACAGCACTCTTTTACCTTGTCTTCCATCCCTGTTATTTTTTTCTTCCATGGGGCAAGTCTACTGGTAATGCTTTCCACTGTTTTGAGTCATTGAATTTTCATCTCCAACATTTCCCTAGGATCGAGTTTCCTGCTTAATTTGTCTTCTATCTTGTTACCTTTTATCCCATATTGATGATTTCTCATTGATTTTTCTCTCACTTATTCTTTGATGTTGTGGACTTTCAACTCAGTGTCCTGAATTGAATTATCACTTTTCTTAAATTTATTCATTTATTGCATATGGGTATGGGCATGTGCATTCCAGAGCACAAGTATAAGGGATCAGAGGACAGCTCTGAGGAGTCAGCTCTCTCCTTCCATCGTATGTGTCTTGGGTATTGAACTCAGGTCATCAAACTTGACAGACACCCTTACCCACTGAGACATCTTGTTGGCCCTGAATTTATCTCATTTCAAAAGAAAATGTCTGTATGTATTTGTGTGATGGGGAAAGGTATAGTATGTGTGAGTTCATGTGTGCATGAAGCTATGTCAACATGTGTGCATGTATATGAGCACGACCATTATCACCCTCTGTCTGATCTTTTGAGAGAGGATCTCTTATCCCAGAGTTCATCTAGAGTGGTTAACCAATTGGCTCTGGGTATACATCTGTCTCTACCTCACTATTGCTATAGTTACAGGAATGTAATCATGCCCTGATTTTGTACAGGCACTGGGGATCTGAACTCAGATTCTCCACCTGTGTTCCAGGCACTTTTCCAACTGAGCCATCTCCTTGGGCTCTTATCTGCCTGTTTGTACCCTTGTTGGTAATCATTTCTACTGGTAAATTCTTGAAGCTTCATCTAGTCTTTTAGCTATTTCCATTTTTTTAATTCACTAGTTCAGGAGCCATGTGGACTTGGAATACAGGATCTCTCACAAGTGTATTGGAAGTCAGGGAAGAAACCACAATCTTAATGAGCGCACAGAAAGAAAGCCACTGCCCACTCTGCTGGACAGGTATAACCATGTATACCAAGTAACTTCAATATTTTTAGACTATGCAGCAGAGCATTCACATCACAAGCAGAGCATTCCAGAGGTTAATATGCTCACTGGCGTTAAGCTCAAGGTTATCTGATTCAGAGTTATTCTCAAGTGGTGAACTCTACTCCCAGCCACCAAGCCATCATTCCCTGTGAATCTCACTGTCTGAGATGAGCTTTCTGACACCTTATTTCCCAGCTTATCTGAATTCACCCCTTCATTCTCTCATATCCGTCTTCTGGGGGAGCATCTCACTTTGTGTCTATGGCAATTTAGATTCAGGCCCTTTAACTTGTGAGTGTTTCCTGTGTTTAAGCCCCCCAGAGTAGCTCAGTTTGAAACAATAGATTTCCTCTGAAGATGGCACCCGGCCACTGCTCTCTGGCTCACACAGAGTGACAATATGGGATTCCTCTCCATTGCTAACCCATATGCCAGTGAAATCACTGTATCGTCACAATGTGACACGGGCTTTGAGGCTTCTGAAGGCTATTGGCTTGTTCTGAGGGTACGAGTGCCAGTCTTGGGGCTGCCTGCCTTACCTTTCATATTAGAATCCTGCTCTCCTTCCCCTCCTAGGGCTCCGCATGGCTGGAGCTGTGTTCAGCTTGGCTTCCCTCTTGTGTGTGCAGCACTGGCCTTTTTCTCCATAATTTTTAACTGTTCAGTTGCTATCTTTGTGAACTACCAAAGCTCTCCAGCTTCTCTTTTGAAATGGAATCTGTTTTTTTTTTTTTACTCTAACTTATCTTTACCAGTTTAACATGGAAAAGCACTTTTCCCCTTTTGAGATGTGCGCTTTCTGTTTTACAAAGTGGTCTTGAAACCCTAGACTCAGGATAAACTCTAGCCTCAGTCTCTGTACTTGCTAGAACTAGAGGACCAACCCATTCACCTGGACTTCTAGAATAACTGTGAAACTCCTTTGAATAACCTTTTGAAAGTCTCCTAAAACAATAGCTAGATAATGAAATCCATATTTCAGAATATAAAATGGTGTTACAGAATACAAAATACTGGGTTAATCAATTGTTACAAATGTCCCTCTTAAAGTGGGATCTTGATAGCAGGGAGGAATGTGAAACTGAGGGAAACTATACATCTTGCTATAAACATAAAAACACTATTCTTCAAGTAATGGAAGGTCAACTTGAACTGAGTTTTTAAGTCAGTCTGCTGTTGAAATGTTTCCTAAAATATTACAAGTAAACAAAGGGATGAATATAATTCCTGAAATACTTTTTATTGAACATACTTTTTCCCAAGGCTAATTAAACATGAAAATATAACACCAAATTTATTTCACTGGGGTAATAAATCCTTAAGCTAATACAAAGCATATAAGCAGATTACCTTTAGTTTTCTAGCAATATTTCAGTGTGCCATACTAATATTATCAAAATATGTCACCTGCTGACCAAACGAACACTCAACAGAATTTAGTCTCCAAATAAAAATGTCTGTTATACAAATGGTTTTGAACTGTTTTCTTTTACATGATTACACATATCTAATGCATACACATGTACAATGAAGAGGCGCCAGTAAGTCATTTAGTCATTGCTGAATTTCATATATTTTCAATGGGATGGAAAAATCACCTGTTAATTTATTTTCAAAACTCATATTATAAAGCATGTTTCAATCTCCAGAATTCTTTAGAATCACTCATTCTTTAGTTGACAATTCATCATATATCTTGTGGCTTGGGCATCCTCTCACACGCACGCAGTGAAATAATCTAAACCATACAGAGTAAAAGAGTGAAAATTAAAAGGTAAAAATTTAAGCCGCAAACTACAAACGTTCTCTCTGGAAAACGTCGGGTATTTGCAATGCCATATCACATTTTAAAACATGGTTTGAATCCATTTTTGGTGAAACAATTTTGCCTTCCATTTTAAAATAGCCTATCAGATCAAATCAAGATGTGCTAAAAGGAAAAACTCATTTCCATTTTGACAAAAATTAAGTGGTTCTAGTCTCCCCGGGGATGTCATCATCCTCTGCCAATGCACAGCTTTTAGGGTTGTGAAGGAAGTCTGCTGAACCCAGCCCAGTGAGCCAAGGCGGTTGAATCAGCCCTAGGAATAATCAGTGGGATACTGGTGCCACAGCCAGACTACACTCAGCGCCACAAAGAAAATGCACTTTGTGCCAAGAAAGAATGCAAACACGACAGTGTTTTTCAGGCATAAGGGAATTCAACAAGATTTTTTTTTCCTAAATCCTGTTGTTGCTATTAAAAGCCAGAATTCGGTCCCAAGCCCCACATAAACAAAGTGAATAGATTTAATAAAAATTTAAAGTAAATTCTTTCCCCTTGCAAAACTGTAATTAAATACGTACAGTTGAACAACACGGTGGTAATTTTACTTTTTCCTAATAGCGCAGCATACACAAATATCCCACCATGGCAACACAACAGCGGTGGCGTGTTGCTAATTTCTGGATAAGACAGAAGACAAACTGATTCTCAGAAAATATCATCGATCTTTTCTTGCTGTTGCATAAATCGTATTTGTTATAAAAGTTTAAAAGCCACATTTATGCCTTAAATTATTAAAGCAACTATAATACACAATGCTTCCACACTATATTGTTTTCCAAGGGTTATCACGGAATCTTCACCATTTATCATACATGTGCTTCTGTCTTTTTTCTACTCAGGGGCACAGCATGAAAAAACTTCATTTCACATTGAAACATCACTGTGTGGAACAGTGTGATGAAATGAGACACAGGAGGAGTTATACTCCGGTAAACAGTTGGTCCACGGGAATGATAGCATTTTATGCTGAGACTGATATATCAATTTTAAGTTCTAAGAGATGACTGATCTGAAAGCCAGAGTGTCACTAGTGATGAACTATACACATGTGAAAAATTACAGGTAACGTTAGTGAGCCTGCTGAGAGGCCTCTCACCCAGGAATGTTTTACAAACCAACACAGAATGGGATGGGTCCTCCTCCCAGGATGGCTCTGATTAATTATTCTACATCACTGGTGGACAAAAAGCATTTGGTTTGTCATGGAAATCTAAAATGTGTCACAAAATAATCCAACTTCGCCGTTAGAATAAATGTGCCTGGAAATGTATCTCACACTAGCAACATTGTATGCATACATTTTATAAGAGAGAGAGAGAGAGAGAGAGAGAGAGAGAGAGAGAGAGAGAGAGAAGGTTTAGGTGAAAAACTGTTTCCACACAGCAATCCGAGAAAAGAATTCGCAGTATTATTTTCCTTGGCTCAAATAAAAGAAACATCACCTAGTTTTGTTTTATCCCACATTTTTAAAGTGCAAAGTATTTCTCACTGTTTATATAAACTGTAGAACAATATTGAAAATATTTTCTTAATTAAAATAAGAAGCTTCAGAGTTCCTGCTGCTAATACAGACATTTGGACACAAACTAATATTTAGCATATCAAAATATGAAACATTATCCTTTTAAATATTAAATGAATCACTAACCTAGACAATATTGAAATAATAATCTGAACAATTATTACATACCAGCATCTGTGTATAGTCATGGACAAGTTCTTTGTGCCTTTTTTTTTAAAGCAGAGCTTTTTTTTTTAATGGAAATGATGCAATGATTTCTGAGTCACAGAATGAAATAACATTTGGCAAATTTGGTTTCATTCTCTACTAGATAACATTTTTGTAGGATTATGGGGGAAAGTTCTTTTATCCACAAGAGGTAGTTACACAAGTGGTATCAAGTAGCAGAACTGGATTTATTTGGAATTGTATAAAAAATCACTGTAAGACAGAAGTCATGACCCAACTATGAAAAATTACACAGTATTTCTGAAATGCACACAATTATCTTTGATGTGGCTTATTAAGAGTTAGACTTGCCAAATGAAGTGACTCAAATTTTAGAGTATACAAGCCAAACTTTGGCATCAAGAACTTATTTTTTTATATTATTTCAGAGTCCATATCATTTGCCTCTAGCCTAGAAAAAATCTATATTTGCTCATATACTTAAAGGATTTTCCTCAATATACATTATCTCAGTTATTATTAAAAAATGTTATTCTCCTCTTTAATAATCTCACCACTTTGCCTACAACCCACTCCTTGCTATCCACATCCAGAAATCAATTGCTCATCCATACACACTCTCTACTACATTTCTTTCTTTCTTTCTTTCTTTCTTTCTTTCTTTCTTTCTTTCTCTCTCTCTCTCTCTCTCTCTCTCTCTCTCTCTCTCTCTCTCTCTCCTCCTCCTCCTCCTCCTCCTCCTCCTCCTCCTCCTCCTCCTCCTCCTCCTCCTCTTCTTCTTCTTCTTCTTCTTCTTCTTCTTCTCTTAGAAGCTACCTGGGCTTTACTTTTGTATGGTATAGGAAAGAATCTCTTTTATTTCCTGAAGTAAATTAATACTCTCCATTTTGCTTTTGAATATTTTAAGTAAATTGATAAAGAAAACTACTGTCTAGAGATGCTATTTTTTTCTTATTTTCAAAGACCCATAGAATCTATTTATAATATAATAGAACTTACTCTGTTTGCAAACTCAGAAGAAATGATAAAAGACTGACTGTGATCCCTGGCTGTACACACTCGGGAATGTATGCACGTACATGTGTACACTTCAATCCATGCACAAGTTCCTGGTTATCCAAGTCACATCTCTACTTAGATTCCAATAAACAACCCCTCTTAATTGACCTTGGATTAATTATTTGAAGTTTTTGTTTCCCATCATCATTAAAAAAACATTATTAATTATTTGGAGGTCCAAATATGTGAATAAACAAGAGGCATCATATGAACCTAGACATGCAAGCCTTTTACTCTAAGTAAAAGGAATAATGGTAAGAGACTTTTATAGCTTCGCCGTTTTCAGTTCTCTCCCTCTCCCCCTCTCCCTTTCTGTTTGCAGTAAAAGATATGATCTCCAGCTTTCTCTTCTTTCCCCCATTCCCACTGCTTGCTACCATGGCTCCCAAATGTGTGGATTCGTATTCCTCCAGAAACATAGGTCAAAATTTGCTTTGAACATGGTGCTTTATCACAAAATCAAAAAAGTGAGTAACTCCGAAATTAGCACCAGAGAATGGGCTGGCATTGTGAGGGACCTCACCATGCTGGTTTAGTTTGTTGTTTGATTGTTTCTTTGTGGAGAATGTGGAAGACTCTGGAGCTTTGGGCTAGAAGAGTGGTTATATGCTGCAACCAGAGTATAATGGACTATCATAATGGGTGCCTTGAAGACAGAATTTCTCGGAGCTAAATGGCTGTGAAGGTCCAGTTAATTGGATTTCATGGGAAGCAAGGAGATTAACAGCACCTGAACTACAGATCATTCCTCTGATATTTGGGCACATGATATTTGGGCTGCCTTTTGTGTTTTCCCCTAAGAATTTTCTTGAGGCTAAATTAGCAAGTTAGGGGCTAATTTCTCTCATGGAGAATTGTTCAAGGCAACATAATATTGTGGCATATAATCTGTGTCATGGTTGATACTGATGACATTTATGCAAAGTGGCAGTGATAAAGATTAATTGAGGTAGAAAGAAATATAAAATGTGCAGTTTGGAGAGAAAAAGAACAAGGAAACATAATCATAAAGCCGAAGAAAAGATGTGGTGGGGGAAAACTATAAGACTTAAGGATATTAGCACCATTAAGGACAGATCTGTTCTCCATTGAGACAGTAAGAAAGGTTTTCAATTGTCATGACTCAACCCATATAAGCTTCCAACTTGTGAAAACGATGCTTGAGTGTTCTGCTCCTGAAAAACAACTGAATAAAAGAACTTCTCCTAATGTGATCAAAAAGGAAGTGTCCATCCCATACTGGAAGCCAAACTTGGCAGTGTCATCCATGTGGTTCTTAGAGGCAAGAAAAATGCCGAGTAGAGGAGTTATAGATTCTCTTGGTTTTATCTTACTATTCTTGAGACAGAATCACTTGATTACCTAGTACTGATTGTCCTGGAACTTGCTATATAGACCAGACTGGCCTCAAACTCACAGAAATCCATCTGCCTCTGCCTCCCAGGTGCTGAGTTTAAAGGCCAGTGCCACCACTCCTGGTAGGTTTCAAATTCTTCCTGCATTATTTCAGTGTCACTGAGATCAGAAAGCATGATGCAGAGGAATCCCTGTGCCAAGATCCTGACAGGGCAAGAGGTTAGGAGAGGCCACACATGAAACTGAAAGTGAAGCCTCGGTCGGTCGTAGGCACTGAAGACCCAAAAATGGTGATTCCAAATCCATGAGAGATATGCCCAGGAGCACTTCGTTCCAGGAGCAGAAATAGACAAAAAGTGATCCTGTGTGCTGCAGGGAGCAAATCCATAGCACCTGAGCCAGTTAAACCCTTTGATACTGGACATAGAGCTACATGTTTAATATTTGCCCTGCTGGGTTCTGGTCTTGCTTTGGTCTAATATTTTCTCACTGTGCCCTTGTTCCTCAACTTTGGAATGGTAATAGATAATATCTGTTTAATTGCTGTTGGAAGCATATGATTTGTTTTTGTTTTACTTGGGGGGGATTACATTTAAAAAGATTGTAATCTTGATTCTCACCTTAGAAACTATGAAAGCCTATATGGATTTTTGAGATCGAGCTAAATGAATTTTGTATCATGTCCATGAGTCTATGAGAGCCAGGGAATAGAATGGTAATGGCTCATTGATGAATGTCCTTATAGATTCAAGCATTTGAACAGTAGATCTCCAGTTGATGGCACCATTTGGGCAGATTTCGGACACCAAACCTAGCCGCAGATCTTAGATTCACAAATTGTCCTGCCTGCAAGATCTGCAGAGGCAAAAGATGGAGCAGAACTTGAGGGAAGCGCTAACCAGGGACTGGTCCAGATTGAAACTCATGGCATGAGAGGAATCCCACTATTGATAATATTCTGCTGCACTTGCAGACAAAAGCCTAGTATAGCTCTCATTTGAGATGCTTCACCCAGAAACTGATGGAAACAGATGCAGAGATCCACAGTCAAACATTAAGTGAAGTTTGGAGAATCCTGTGGAAGAGGGGGAAGAAGGATTAAAGGAGCCAGAGGGGTCAAGGACACCACAAGAAAACCTACAGAGTCAACTAACCTGGGCCAGCAGGAGCCCACAGAGACTGAACTTCCAAATAGAGAACATGCAGGAGATGGATCTAGGCCCTCTGCACACATGTAACACATGTGAAACTGGGTCTTCATGTGGGACTCCTAACAGTGGGAGCAGGGGCTGTCTCTGACTCTGGTGACTGCCACTATGTCCCTTCCCTCTGACTGGGCTGCCTTGTCAATAGAAGAAGATGGGCCTAGTCTTACTGTAACTTGATATACCTAGGCTGGTTGATATCCATGGGAGCCCTCCCCCCCTTTTTTGACAAGAAGGGGGACATATGGATGGGGGAAAGAAGGAAGATGAGAGGGAAGGACTAGGAGGAGAAGTGGGAGGAATAGCTATGATGAGGTATAAAGTAAATAAATAATAATAAAAAAGCTTGCTGCACAGAGAGATTTGACAATATATTTTATGCTAACATTTTATTGTGTTTAATTTGGATTATATAGGAAGATAATCAAAGAAACCAAGTAATAAGGGGATATAATAAAGGTTTAACCATGAGTTTGAAACTGGTAAGAAATAAAAATAAAAATAAACAGAAGCGCATCCCTACTGGAGGAAGTCCATCACTGGAGAAGGCTTTAAACATTCAAAGCCTCACCCCACCTCCAGTGTGCCAGAGGTTGGAGGTACCGTTTCTCAGTTTCCTGTTACTGCCACAATGCCTGCTGCTTGCCCAAATGCCTTCCTGCCATGGTGGACTCTTTTCCTCCTGGAATCTAAACTAAAGCAACCTCTTTCAGAAGCTTCTTTTGGTCGTGGTGCGGTATCACAGAAAACAAGTAACTACTATGACTAGGGTGTAGGATCTCTGGGTTATATTAGTACTGATGTTCTTCCTTAACATACTTCTAAAGCGCATGTGGCATCCATCTATGTTTAATTCAAAAAAAATATACACCAAGTAACAGCCAATTTCCAAGATGTTGAAGAACAGGTTTGGCAGTACACTTGTTTGATTAAAATAGTGATAAAGGATCAGGGGATATGCTCAGTCAGCAAAGGGCTTGCTTTGTGAGCATAAAGACCTGAGTTCAAATCCCTATCAATCACGTAAAATTCCAGATGTAGGGCCATCGGCCTATAATCCTGGCACTGCAGAACAGATCATAGAAAAACCATAGAGCTTGCTGAACCTTGTTTAGCCACATTCCTGAGATTCCAGGGATCAGTGAGAAATTTTCTTTAAAAAAGTCAAATTTTGTCCTAAAAAAAGAAGGTGGAAGGAGCTATACCAACTGGTCCAAGGCTTCAGAGGGAGAAAATGAGCTTACTCCTCAAGAGCTGTGAGGCCCCAGGGAAGTGGGAGGCCAGGTGTGGGGGCAGGGGGAGCACCCTCTCTGAGACAAGGAATGGGATGAGGAACTGTGGGAGGGGGTATCAAGAGGGGCGCAATGACTGGAATGTAAATAAAATAATAGGAAGAAGAAGGAGGAGAAAGAGGGGGAGGGGGAAAGAAGGGGGAGGAGAAGGAGGAGGAGGAAGAGGAGGAGGAAGAGAAGGAGAAGGAGAAGAAGTAAGAAGAAAGAAGAAAGAAAGAAAGAAGTGAATGAAAGAAAGAGAAAGGAAGAAGAAGAAGAAGAAGAAGGAGAAGGAGAAGGAGAAGGAGAAGGAGAAGAAAAGAAGAAAGTGGAGACTATTAGAGGAAGATGCCACCTCCGGTCTCCATGTGTACAGACACGTGTATGCATACAAATATGTATTCACATATGCCACACAGCCACAGAGAAACATACGTGGAATTTTCTATATGAACTAAACTACATTATGTAAAATCGCAGATTACAATTCAGATCCAGTTTTTTCTTTAATCTTACTGTTAAATTAAAATACTGTGGAAATGACAGTATACAGTAGTATGAATTTTATCCTAGGTTTACATTTTTCTGACCACCGGAATACAAAGCATCACACTGACCCTCAAAGCTCCTACATTATTTCTGTGCAGTCCCTTACTCTCACTTCTACTTTTCAATAACCACTGGCCTTTTCTCTGCGACGATAATTTTGCTCCTTACAAATGTCAGAAATATGGTTCATTAACTTCATCCTGAAAACGAAAAATGTCTAGTTTTCAGAGTCAAGGTGCAGAAGATATAAGCAATCTTGCATAGGTTTAAATGTGAACGAGTTTCATTTTTCTACGGTAAATGTCTAGGAGTTGAATTGTTAGGTCATGGTGTGAATATTACATCATTATTAAAAACTGTGGCCCTGGGCAGGTGGGTTCGTGGCTAAGAGTACTCGCTGCTCTTGTAGTCAACCAAAGTTCAGTCCCAACACCAGCCTGTTAGCTCACAACCACCTGTAACTCGACTCCTAAGAAATTTAGTGCATTCTTCTCCTTGCTGTAATCATTAGGCACACATGTACTATACATACATAATAGTCAGATAAAAATACTCACACACGTAAAAAATAATTTTAAAACATCAAAAAAATTAAAATACTAATTTATCATTCCACTCTGGTACATTCTTGCTAACAATACGCAGCCTTCTACCAGGTTTACACCCTTGCCAGACTCCCATTCGGTCACATTTTGGCTTTCAAAATTTTCAATTATATGTATACTAGTTTTCCACTCAAGTTTCACTTTGTGTCTTCCCAGTGACCCTGACTATTTCCCTGGGGTTTGTTAGCCCACCACTCCTCTCCATGGTAGAGCATCAGCAGCCAGTTTTCTTGGTTTAAATGTGTTACTAATAAATTTTGAGAAATAATGGTATAACTGCATCCACATCTTTTGCCTGAAGCATGATTTGTAAATATCTAGAATTCTCTCGTCACCTCAATAAATCTATTACAGAATAACAACTTGAATTTGAGAGATTCCATTTTATCAGGTTGTCTTAAATAAGCAGAATTCTACAAGTTTGTGTTCATATTTTTGCCTCATAGGTTTTTTTTTAATTATTTAAATGAATCACTCACCCTTGGTCCCTCTTCCTACAGTTCCTCATCCCATTCCTCCCAACTCCTTGCCTCCGAGAGGGTGCTCCTCCTACCCCACCAGGCCTCTCTGTTCCCTGGGGACTCAAGTCTCTGGAGGATTAAATGCATCTTCTCCCACTGAGGACAGACCATGTAGACCTCTGCTACATATGTGTCGGGGCCTCAGAGCAATCATGTATGCTTCTGGTTGGTGGCTCAGTTTCTGGGAGCTCCCTGGGGTCTAGCTTAGTTGAAACTGCTGGTCGGTCTTCTTATGAGGTCCTCTCCCTTTCAACTTCTTCAATCCTTCCCCTAATTCAACCACAGGGGTGACTAACTTCAGTCCAATGGTTGGATTTAAGCACCTGCATCTATCTCAGTCAGCTGTTGGAAGGCCCTCTCAGAGGACAGCCATGCCAGGCTCCAATCTATAAGCATATCATAGCATTGTAATGTCACTGTCTTATACTTTTAGAAATTAAATTACAATGACTTAGTTCAACTTGCTATTACATTTGACTGATATGTGTTTGTTTTTTTATACCTGTATCATGTTTCAGTGTAATGCCATAGCATTCTTTATACAACCACAGTACGTGAAGACTTTTCTTCTATGATTTTTCAAAGTGTTATAATTTAGTCCTTTATATTTATATCTATAATCATTTTGACTCATTTTTTTTGCATTGCTGGGCACTTCGGACTGAGATTTATGCATGTGGATTCCCACTTGTTTCAATAGCTTTGGTTGAAATTGATGGATTGGCATATGTTCCTAAAAAATGACAAATAGCCTGGTCATTTTTTAAGCCTGTGTCAAGACTCTATATTCTACATCATTAATCCATGTCTATTTCTCCAACAGTACCTCAGTGTTTTGATCATCGAACTAGTACAAGTCTTAAAGTAGGTCAGTATAATATTTCAAAATTTAACTTTGTTTTTCAAAGTTATTTCAGGTACTCTAGTGTCTTTGGACATATACATCTTAGAATCTCCTTATATATATTTTAAGTCATATTAATATGCATTAAATCTATGATTCAACATGGAGAGCAATAGCATTTAAGTTTTCCAACTCATCAACATATTACATTGCTGTTTGCTTAGACCATTTTTTTCTATATTCTATGTTTACATTCCAAAGGTTTCCCCTTTCCCAGTTCCCCCCTCCCTATGTCCCATAGTTCCTCTCCCCCCCCAACTATTCCCCAATCATTCCCCCTCCCCCCACAGTTTCTCTACAAAACTAGATCCAATCTTTCCAGGCCCAGGGTCCTCTGCTTTCTTCTTGGGAATCATTTGACTTGCTAATTGTGCCTTGAGCATTTAGGGCTTCTGGGCTCATTAATATCCACTTATCAGTGATTACATTTCATGTGTATTCTTTTGTGATTGGGTTAGCTCACTCAGGATGATATTTTCCAGGTCTAACCATTTACCTACAAATTGCATGAATTCATTATTTTTAATTGCTGAGTAGTATTCCATTGTATAAATATACCACATTTTCTGTATCCATTCCTCCTTTGAGGGATATTTGGGCTCCTTCCAATTTCTGGCTATTATAAACAAGGCTGCTATAAACATAGTGGAGCATGTGTCTTTATTGTATGCAGGGGAATCCTCTGGGTATATGCCCAGGAGTGGTATGCCAGGGTCCTCTGGAAGTGACATGCCCAATTTTCTGAGGAACCGCCACACTGATTTCCAGAGCGGTTTTACCATTTTGCAATCCCACCAACAGTGGAGGAGTGTTCCTCTTTCTCCACATCCTCGCCAGCATTTGTCGTCTCTTGAGTTTTTAATCTTAGCCATTCTGACTGGTGTGAGGTGGAATCTCAGGGTTGTTTTGATTTGCATTTCTCTGATGACTAATGATGTTGAACATCTCTTAAGGTGTTTCTCAGCCATCCGAATTTGCTTAGACCATTTTTATCCTTCTGCAATTCACAGCATATGGGTCAAGAACATGTTTTATCACATTTACTTATTTCCAGGCATTTCACTTCAGAAAATAATTTTTTAAACTATAGCTTTAGATTTTCCTTATGCCAAAATTTATTGAATTGTGTGTGCTACATGTGCTCTCAGAAACCAACTTAAAAGCACTTATCAGTTTTAAAACTATCTTTAATGAATTCCTTGAATTTTTTCACCAAGACAATCAAAATGTAAACAGCTTCATTTCATTTCTTATGATGGGCATGTCATTTCTTTCTTTCTATGCTTTCTTCAACAATGTTGAACAGGATCAGTTAGAGTAGACATCAGGCCTTGCTGCCATCTGAAAAAGAAAGGACTAAAATTTTATCACTAAGTATGTCATTATTTGTAGTATACAAATGTTTTTAAGATATCAAAGATATTCTCTTTCTTGTTTTGCTGAATTCTCAGGAATGCATTTTTCCATGCTTTCTCTTACATGTTCAACAACTTCAGCCATTACAAAACTCCAAATCAAAGCAACTTTGAAGGTCCATTGTACCTCAGTAAAAATGGCTATAAACACAAACAGAATCCAGCAAATGTTGGTGAGGGTTCGGGGGAGCAAAGAACTGTTCTTAGGAATGTCAATTATCTTATTTCATTTACTATGGGAATCAGTAAAGGTTCCTCAGGGAAAAAAAGACTTAAACCTAGAAATGAAAATGGAACTGTACAGGTAATGCCTCACCTGTATACAATAAAGCTACCTAAATAGCACTGTTTATTATGGCTCTATTCACAACATCTACACTATCACATCAGTCTATGGGTCAATTCACAGTTGAGAAGTTTTAAAAATCATGGTACATTGAAATCACTTTTGATGAATAACTAACACTTCTCTTATTGGAACGGAGAGTCACTCACCAAGAATGTGCATGGTACTAGCAACCAAGTTAACTAAAGTCATGGTTACTGGAGAATCTACAAGCACCAATTTACTAAACCAGCATAATCCTTAACAACTATCTATAACCATTTTTCCTTATCTCACAAAAAAGTGTCATCTTTATCCCTTACCAAAGAAACTTCTCTTTGCACCACACAGAGAACACTAAATAGAAAAACAACCTATCAAAATGCAGAGCCATGGATCTATAAAAGACTTCCACATCTAAGGCTCAGGGAACATTGTTCCTGAGCAGTTGGGGCAGAAAAAATTTAACAGTCTGAGCATCAGGAACTGTGAGATTGTCTCCTAGTAACATCAGAAGCTATACCCATAATGTCACATTCTGACAAGAATGTGACACTGACAAGACCACCCAAATTTCATCTGGACACAGATGACACTAATAAAATAGGCAAATTGGATGTGAGAAAAGTCGTGAAGCCCTGACTTACATAAAGATTTATGGGCAGCTGACTAAAGCTAGGAGCTGGAGAGGTGGTCTGCCCCAGAGACCAATTAGTTGGCCAGTGTGAAATGGTCAGCCCTGAAAACACATGCACAGATGGCAAAGTATGGAGTGAACAGGTTGTATTTAGGAATATGTGTGTGTGTATGTATGTATGTATGTATGTATATGTATATATATATACATACATACACACACACACACACACACACACACACACACACACATATATATATATATATATATATATATATATATATATATGTTTATACAGTAATAATAGAGGAAAAAAGAGGCCATGAATCGGAAAAAGAGGATAGAGGACTAGGTGGGAAGATTTGGAGAGCAGAAAGAAAAGGAAAAATTTGGAAGTAAAGTATAATTTCAACAAAAGAAAATGCAACATATTCAGGAAAATGACTAGAACAAGAGAATTTCACAGGAAGCAAAATAAACTGACTTCAAGGTTTCACAGGTCAAATTTAGCAGAGAAAATACGGCCTGAGCGTAAAAACTGAACTACTATGGATGTGAACCAAGCGACATGAATAGCAGAATACATTTTTTTCACGTATCTATTTGTTGTTTGTTTGCCTGTTTGTGATAGAGTCTAATGTAGACCAGCTTTGAACTCTTGCACCTCCAGCCTCCACTTCCTGGGGGCTAAGATTACAATCATGATCCACCAAATCTGTCTTCCACTGCAGATTTTGATTATTGTCCTTATATAAATCATTAATTAATTCTAATGCAAAATGGCAGAGTAAGCGAGATGGAGGTTGAATAGTTTCTATTGAGCACCCAGAGGAAACCCATGAGGGTCAAGGTTGCTGTAGCCTGATGACATTCTTGAAAGAAACTTAATATAGAAAATGTTTTGGACAAGGGAAAGAGTGAAGAAAACCAACTTAGACTGATAGTTAATATTGTGAAAATGAGAGAATGTAGCCCAGTCCAGATAGAGTAAAAGGCCCACAAGAGTTTAAGTGGAGGAACGGGTCTATTTACTAGGACCTCCATAGCAAAGAAGTTAAGGGAGGTGATTTGGCCTTCAGTATTCCTAAAGCCATTCTAGTCTAAGACAAGGACGTAAATGTCCTGGAAACTCAGAAAAATGAAATAAACCATGCACTCACCTCATAGAAGTGCCATGAAGAGTGATGCAAAAATTAATTAATAAGAACCCACTAAATTGACTTAGGGTAACTTGATAAATGTTACCTTCGTGACTATTAGCTTAAGTATACTGTATAGTTTAGGTTCTGTCCTACAGGCCATAATTTTTTTCATTTTGTATTTTTAATGTACTGATTTTTATAGATTAATAAATTTTACTTCAAGAATGAAGACTATTGGGCAGAATATCTTTTTTAATTTTATTTTTTATTAGATATATTCATTTACATTTCAAATGATTTCCTCGTTCTTGTTTCCCTCCTCCCCCACCCCTGAAAATCCCATAAACCATCTCCCCTCCCCCTGTTCCACAATCAACCCCTTTGCCGCTTCCCTGTCCTGGTATTTCCCTACACTGCTGCATCAAGCCTTTCCAGGACCAGGGGCCTCTCCTCCATTTGATGTCCAACAAGGTCATCTTCTGCTACCTATGCAACTGGAACTATTGGTAACACAATGTGTACTATCTGGTTGATGTTTTTTGTCCCTGGGAACTCTGGCAGTACTGGGTGGCTCATCATTGTTCCTCCTATGGCACTGCAAACCCCTTCAGCTCCTCGGGTCCTATCTCTAGCTCCCCCATTGGGGACCCTGTGCTCAGTTCAATGGCTGACTGAGAGTGTCCCTCTCTGTATATGTCATGCAGAGCCTCCCAGGTGACAGCTATATCTGGCTCTATTCAGCAAGTACTTGTGGGCATCAATAATAGTGTCTGGGTTTTTGTATTGTATATGGAATGGATCACTAGGTGGGGTAGGCTCTGGATATCTTTCCCTCAGACTCTGCTCCACACTTTGTATCTCCTTCTGTGGGTCATTCTAAGAAGGACCAGAGTATCCATACTTTGTTCTTCCTTCTTCTTGGGCATCATTTGATATGTGAATTGTGTCTTGGGTATTCCAAGCTTCTGGGTTAGTATCCACTTATCAGTGAGTGGATATCATGTGTGTTCTTTTGTGATTGGGTTACCTCACTTAGGATGAGATGAGTCAAAAACACTTTCTAATATTGCTAAAAATCAGCAGTAGTTTTCAAATGTGTTGTGGCAACATAACACAGGCTATATGAATATAGTACTTAGTGAGGTCAGAAAAGGCCTTAGATACCCCTAGATCTGGAGTTAGATGCAGTTGTGTGCTCTCTCATATAAATGCAGGGAGCCAAATTCAAGTCCTCTGGAAGAAGATCAAGGGTTCTTAACTGGTAAGACATCTCTCCAGCTCTTCTAAACCAAGAATAATATCAAAAGCTTGGACTGAGCATATCTAGTAATATGAAGGATCCCACAAAAATATCACTGTATCCTGAAGAAAAGATTATAGCTCAACCCAATTATTGCAATAACTTGACAAGTATCAGCATGAAGGTGACCAGTAAATTCTTGAGAGGAGCAGCTACCTAAGAATGGTCACTCTGAGCTTTGGATATATAAGAGCAGGATGTAGTGACAGTCCCATGGAGAGCTAATGAGAGAGCTAGACAAAGAAGAACACAAGAAAAGAGGAATAATAGTAGCAACTCTCATTGATAGCTCAACAGGAACATTCTGGAAAAGACAGAAGCCAGTAGGAAAAGCACTGAAATTTCAGGTAAATTTAAATTTCACATAAAAATATTTTTAAATCATAATTCATTGACATTTGTTTTTTTTTAATTTTGTGATGGCAGACACCAAATTTCATGATGTTGAAGAGCACTTTGATGGTAAATAAAGTGTATATAATTTAAAGGAGAAGAAAAATATACTTGTACTCAATTAAAAGAAAAGGACATGGGCTGGAAGTAATAAAAGATATCAAAAAAGTATATCTCTATGTAAGGCAATGTTTTCAGTGCTTCAGATTATGAACTTTAGAGGAATGAATAACAGTAAAATGTGTTTTCTAAAGTCCCCAAGGAGAAAAATTGGCAGAATAGTTATGGGACGGCTAAAGAGAGTAGGGGACACAAAAAGTTAAAAATAAAAATAAATAACTAAATAACTAAAATGTGTGAAAATTATTGAGTTCATCAATATCTGGGTCCCATTTTGTCTGAGGTTTGATAGAGGAGATAATAAATACCAGGCCACTTAATTTTTCAGCTTATGCATTATCAGAAATCAGTATTCTAGAAGTGGACAACAGGAAACTGAAATGAAACTGAAGATAGAAACTGGGGTAGGAGAGAAGAAAGGAAAATCATCAAAACTTTCAGTAATCAGTATAAACCAAAACCAACCAAATGTAGAGTGGTGAGGCTCAGACCCAATGGATACATCAAGGAAATGCTCCCTCACCTAAGGCTCTGGGAAGACTGTGAAAGAGGAACAGAAAGATCTTAAAAAGGCTTTCCCCTTTCCCAGTTCCCCCCCACCATAAGTCCCATAATTCCTCTCCCCCCCAACTATTCCCCAATCATTCCCCCTCCCCCCACGGTTTCTCTACAAAACTGGATCCAATCTTTACAGGCCCAGGGTCCTCTCCTTTCTTCTTCTTGGGAATCATTTGACTTGCTAATTGTGCCTTGAGTATTTAGGGCTTCTGGGCTCATTAATATCCACTTATTAGTGATTGCATTTCATGTGTATTCTTTTGTGATTGGGTTAACTCACTCAGGATGATATTTTCCAGATCTAACCATTTACCTGCAAATTGCATGAATTCATTATTTTTAATTGCTGAGTAGTATTCCATTGTATAGAATATAGAAAATAAAATTTTTTTAAAAATCAGAAAAAAAAGAGAAGAGAGAGATAGAAAGAAGGAAAGAGGAGAAGAAAGGGGGTATATGATGCATGTATGGCAGTTTTACTAGGACTATTCTACAAATACAGGCTACAGAATGAACAAGCTAGACATAGGAGAATACAGATTTTGCCAGGAAGTGAGAAGTAGCCAGAAGAATAGAACATATTAACAAAGGCCAGGGAAAATAATTCAGCCAGAACATAAGGAAAACTGGTTTGAATAAATCAGCTTGGAAGATAATATTGTATGGAGGGTAGAAACTTCTAGGTGTAGACCTAGGGTTAGCTAGAACAGAGAAGGAAATTTTCTGGGCTCAGCCCAACCCCACATATCTATATAGTTTGAGTACTGCTTCATCTGTGAAAATAAAAGTGATATTTACAGTTAGACTGGGGAAAAACTGTGTCTATTGTTCATCATCTGTATCCAAAAGGAGGTGGATATACATTTATTCATGTTTCCTCAGGAGGTCATGCAGGACCTCTGTTGACCAAGTACATCTCTTTGCTTTTATATGACACACATACACAAACATAGAGATACAGGCAATCATATATAAAAAGACTAATGATTACCTTCTACAAATAGAGAAATTCCATATGATATGTATTTATGAGTCCGAATTGTTTTGTTTAATATGATGATATCAAGTCAATCCATTTCAATAAAACAACCTAATTTTATTCTGTTTCATTACTGAATAAAACTTCACTGTTAATTCTTTTAAAAAAAAAAAAGAAAGAAAGATCTTAAAAAGCCAGTGGATCAGTAAATCTGCTGTGAGGTTATGTTTCCTAGTAATAAAACTACTAGTAATATTTCCTGATGTGTGAGGTCTTATCTCATGACAAGAGACAGAGTTGGACAAGGACAACACCAGTCAGTAGACGTGCCATGCTGGATGGGGAAAAGCCAATGAGGCCTCAACCCTAAACAAAGAACTATAGGTTACTGAGAAAAGCTAGGATCAGGGATTGTTGTTATCCCCAGAGGAGGGAACACCACTTGGTTGTCCAGACCAAAAGCACTGAGGTCAGCCCTAAATGTAGATGTGCAAGTAACATTACATAGACTGACAGATTATATTTGGGGATATATATATATATATATATATATATATATGCATGTAACAACAAGTAGTGTAAAGAAGAGGCGATGAATTTGAAGGAGAGTGAAGAGTAATGAGAAATTATATGGGAGAGTTTGGAGGGAGGAAAGGAAAAGGTGAAATGTTGTAGTTATATTAAAATATCAAAAATAAAATGAGAACATAAAAGAAAAAGAAACTATAAATAAAAATATAGGTGATGTGTTGTGATTTTAGTCTTTCAAATTACAACAGTTCTCGATGTGTGTACATTTTTCTGTCTCTCCTATTCTGTCAAGGTGTAGTAAAGTACAAGAAAAACCATTATTCATTTAAATAACGAAAAAAATACTTATAGTTCATTGCTTAAAAATATGAATAAAGATACAAAAAATTGAGAAATAGAATTTATACAACATGGTCATTGTGAATCTATCATGGATTATTAAATGTGACTGTCTACCAGATGTCACCATGAGAATGGTCAGATGAAGATGGTGGTCCTCCTCACAGTACATCCTATCACAGCGAGCCAATGGGTAGATAAAAACTACCCAGAATGAGAATTCTGATACATTTTATCAAAGTAGGAAGCATTGTGCATTCAGAAACACCAGTCAATACCATATCCCTTTTTATTTTATCCTTTATACTTTATTATTTAAAGTTGCATTAAAATAAAAATCCACAGGTAAATTAACCAGACCCAGAATCCATGCATCTAAATGGACTTCTATATAATTATAATAGCCATTCAGAGGCTTTGGGGCTTCATATTGGCTCTTAAGCTTTATTTCATTTTATTATCTTATAGAATGAAAACTCTGTATTGTGGCAACACCGACATAATCTATATGGAGTGGTATGGAGTGTCTTGAAGATACTACCTCTCATATCCATATAAACCCATGGCATCCTCTTCCTGCAGGCACCATGGGACTATGTTGCCTCTGTGATCTTAGACATCAGAAGCAGCACAAACACATGCCTTGGAGTCCCTGTGCCCACCACAAAGTAAGCAGAACTTGAGAAAGTTACAGCAGCAGCAAGTTATCAACCTCCAAGTTTGAGTCTATTCCGTCAGCAAGCATTTTCAACTATGAAATGTAGTTCATCACAATAACGCTTTCAATAAAATTTCTGCAAAATTAGATGATAACAAGACCATGATATTTTAAATTGAATGAATTTGAAGATAGTTAAGAATTAGACTCCCGGTGGAATTCTTTATGTCACAAGCCATGAACACTACTGTTTAATGTACACTCATGCTCCATCTGTTCCCGTTCCCATTACTCGCAGCCCCTAACCAGTTTCTCGTGCACACTTTCCAGCTCCATGCTGTGTTTTCTATTTATTGAATACATTTCTCACTTCAACATTTTTCCACCTGAGCTGGCAGTTGTGGCTTTTATGGCTGTACACATGCAGGTCTCCTTAGATTATGAACTTCATATTTTTTCATTTGCCTCATGCTTCGGTTCTCCAGCTTAGTAGGCCCTAAAATGTGCAAATTGAGAAGGGTTTTGTAGCAGCCATTGCTATTCAAGGCCATTGGCTTGTCATCAATTAGATTAAAACATTGGTTTACCAAAAAAAAATAATGTTTCTCTTTTCTTCATAAAAAATAAAACACTGGCAAAAGGGAACCCAGCTGTGCCAAGAAGCGAATTATTTTATGTGGGTAAGCAAACATCTTCTGGTCAGGACTGCGATGTATTATTCAAGTGCACTTTACTACATCAGTTTTGAAGTAATGTGAATGTTATATGTTGTTTCTAAGTAAAATAAGCAAGTGAAAGGGTCTAAAGAGTTGACTTATTTTTGTTTCCTTTTCTTCTTCAAACATGCAAGTATCTATTTGGGCTCTTTTTTAAAATGCTATCTGCAGTTTTGCGAGTAATTATAAGCAAGCTGAGTGACAAAGTCTTATTTTTATAATTTTTCAAAATGTTATATTTAAAAAAAACTTATAAACAATCCCAGATTTCTGAACTATGTAGCAGTTCAAAGTACTCAAAATTTGATATGGGCATTGATTTTAAAACGAGAGAACATAGGAAAAAGCATCAATATATTTTCTTCATTTTAATCAATAACATAAAAAACTTATATTTTAGGGAACCCCAAAAACTTGCATGAGAGTTTGTTAACTAGTAAAGTTAGAAGTATTTTAATTTTCCTGGTATGTATCTATTGTACATGGTACTGTGCATGGGAATAACTACACAGTATGTACTATACATGGAGTATAACCTCCATATCTTCTTACCCTCTCTCTTCTACCCCTCCTATTAGTTCCCCCTATTCTCCCTGACAGTTCCAGTTCTATTTTTAACTCATATATAAACACACAATTGTGCATATCTATACAAAATCTAAACTACACAAAGGAGAAAAACATGCATATTTACTTTTCTGATAATGGTTTGATATATCCAATTATATCCATTTTCTTGCCAACAATATGACTTCATTCTTTATTTTTCTTTATAGAAGAAAAGGTTTCATTGTGTACACTTGCCATATTTTCTTTAATGCTTTTTTCTGTTTTGGGACACCTAGATTGGTTCCATAGCTTAGCGATTATAAATAGAGCAACGAACCACATTGATGCGTATATATACAGTGTATAAGAGTTCCCATTTGCATGGCCAGAAATTTTTGTGTCTTCAAATCAAAAGAAAGAATCTGGATGTGCTGGTTCATGTCTTTAATTCCAGCACTCAGAGGCTAAGACAGGAGGATTACTAAGAGTCTAAGGCTAACCCAGAAGACAGAAAGAGTTCTAGGCCTTCCTATACTACATAATGATTCCTTGGCTCAAAAAAATCATAAGAAATACAGTTTATAGTCTATTCCCATGGGCAAGTGAGTTCTTCCATTTTGATCTTCAAGATCACATACATTTCCTTTTAATCAATTGTTATCAGCCCAGGGACTTAGAAAACCTGCTCTTCTATAAAAATCTTTTTTGATGCAAATATCAGACAGAATGTTATCAAAAAGCGAGAGATGGCAGAGTCAGTTGCCCTAATACAAAAGTAGCATTTAAATTTCCTGCTGGCAGATGCATTTGCCAAGAAATGTCTAATGTAATAAATTTAGACAATTTAACCAGCATGGTAGATTTGTCCATTTTTACTGTCAAGCATCAATGCTGGCATTTAACCCAAGTGGAAAGAGACACATGACTAAATTTACAATGAAAGATTCCAAAATTATTAGAGGTTTTCAAATAAGATGTTTTACTGGCTCACAGGCTAAATATACATCCATACATATGTAACACATAGTTGACGGACTCATTATTACCATGGGATAAAAAAAAAGTCATCTTCAGCTTGTGGTCTTTGAAAGAAGAAAATCCTAGTGTAGTTTCCTTTTGCTATTAAATACATTCTAGAAACTTAAGTAATGCACAAAATATACAGGAATCAGCCAAATGCAGTCTAACCCTATCAAATCCAGGTCAGTGCCACCATAGCAGCCAGTTGAAATTTCCCCTGGTGGAGCTGGTGAACATTCTGGACACATAGAAAGCCTAAAATTGAGGCAGAATTACTCTGGCATTGTATAAATAATCTAACTGTGACCTGTGAGGTTAAAACCTATAATTGAAGTGATACTTCAAAGCAATGACTACTTTTTCAATGCTATTTTGTGCATCCAGATAGGAAGATGACTTGTTGGGGTTTTTGTCAGCCAGGACTAGTACTGCCAAAGTGGTATTTTCAACAGCTGCTGGTGCATTTGTGCTCTGACAAATTAGAAGCTAAATCAAAGCATTAAAGAACATCAAAGACTTAATTTAATGCAAAAAACAAGTACTCCAACTGGATCTATTTTACAGTGAATTAATAATGCAGATTTGCACCGAATGTAAATGCTTTGTTTTTTTAAGGTTTGGGAAGAAAATTTTTGCTTACAAAATATAAGATCTGCAATGCTCACTGTGTAACTTCACAAAAGCAACGCAAAATAATTTGTTGTGCTGAGTAAATTCTAGAAATTTACAAAGTAATTGGCTCTTTAAATTTAAATGTGTATTTATTACCAAAAATTAAGTACACATTACCATGAACTTTGTGACAGGATAGATAACAGTTGTACCAATGGGCTCAGCTATGAAGCTACTTAACAATTGCCCCAGATGCTGCAAGAGTTCTTTGTCGGCGGTTTTTATATAAGCAAAATAAATGTATGTGCACTGACTACTCACGCTGCACTGCTAATGCATACATATTTACCACATTGCCTAGCTCTGTGCTTACCAGCAGTTCTTTACAAAGATGAAACTACCTTGTAAAGCTATTAGTGGAAATTTAAAATGCCAATAAGAATAAAACTTTATCAATGCTAGTGTTAATATGAACAATAAAGACAAATGATTCTGAGATGGCTTTTTAACTCCTTAGAAATGCACATAAATGTAACTACCTATCCTACCTGCACTAAAACATAATATGTTAAAAGATAAAGATGGGCATGAGCATTTTTATGGGACCATATAGCAAGAAATATTAGACTAGAGCCATCCTATTGGTTTTCATAATTTCTAAGTATTACTGTAGTCCAGAATTTTCTATAAATATCACTAAGCATTACCTATAACTACAAAAGTTTCCAAAACAAGTGAAGCAAGCTTTTTAAAAATTCTTTATAGTGATAAGATCAGTATCAAACTCCTTTGAGAAACTGAGAACAAATTCTCATGTGAAGATTTGTATGTTAGCATATCTGGTTGTTATAAAATTTAAAATTTAATACTTACAATTCAGTTACTTTTACAAATATTTAATAGTATGATTAATTAAATTTTTATGTTTGAAAACTCACATTGACCACTAAATTAATATCTGGGCAAGTTTTTAGAAGTAGTTGGGGCCCACTCAGGTCTTTTCTTCCAGAGGAGCTCAGACTCTGATGAACCATTCTGGAAAGAAGTGTATAAAGTATCTGGGCTCTGCTGTAGACAGAGTGCTCAGTTTCAAAATAGTCAGATTGAATCTATTATATATTACAATAAAGCCCCTTCCTCATTAATTTTGCTGAAGTCTCCAGATGGGAAACAAAATATTAATTTTGTTCAGCCTTAGGCATTGTTGACTGTTAAGGTGCTCACTAAATCACTGACCTTATTCACATTAATATTAGATTTCTACTATAAAAATTTAGGACCCTTGGGTATGGGGTTCAGTTTGTCATAAGTATAATTAATTGTTTTTAAAAATGATTAATTTGTCAAAATGGCAAAAAAGAAAATATTGGGCAGATGAGGCTCTCAAGCAAGCTAGCCTACCTTAAAGTCATGGTAATACTCATGAAATTATGCAAATTAATTGACTCTTTCAATGTTGCATAAAATGCTGCTTCTAGTACAGTGCATGGAACATTAGGCTGTTCATCCAGCAAAAAAAAAAAAAAAAAAAAGGAAGAAGAAAGTTTCATTTCAGAGGCTGGGGTCTTTATAAACCAGGCCTTGTAAAGACCCGGCTACACTCTATTTTCTACAAAACAGTTGGCTTTCAACCGTTGCACAAGGAACTTGTGCTGTTTATTACAATTTTCGTCAAGCAATTGTCAAGAAAGAAAAAAGCTATGTCTTGTGGGTTTTCCCTTCTTTTAACACAAAACAAAGGAAAAAAAACATTGGAGATGCTTTCACCATTGAAACATGAGAAAGTAACATGATATTTATTATAAAATTATTTAGCAACACAAGCTTTTACAAAGACACAGTCATTTAAGGAAGACAGAAAACAATACTGTGTTATGATTTTTCAATTATGTTCCCGCGTTAATTCGGTAGAGTTACTAAGCTTTAAAAATAACAAGCCAATTAAATGTCCTTATAAAAATAAATAAGAAGAACAAAATAAAAATCAATAACCTTAGAATAGGATCCTGTTCAAAGTAAATCAAAAGTTAATTTTCAAAGATTAAATTAAAAAACATATATTAATGAAAATTTTAGCTGCATAAATGCACTTATTTTAAATTACTTCTAACATACAAGTGCTATAACACAGAAATAGTAAAAATTAAAATTTAAAATTTAACAAAATTTGCCCTGTGTAGTTCTCAGACTTCTCTTTTGGAAATAAGAGAATCTCCCACTTGAGATTGAAGCTTGCATCAAAGAAAGAATATCCTCCAGTTTGCAACTGTGTCTCCATTAGACAAATGAACCCCTGTAATCAATTATTATGGTTTGAGGCAACAATTCCAGACTGGGACTATCAGACATGTATTAGTTTTCACTCTCCACCATCTACAATTCTGTATTAATAAACATTTCTCCCATCATAGCAGTGTGGTGTCTCCCTCAGAGTTTTGTGATTTGACTTTTCTCAATTTTATACTAGTTTCAAAGTGGCTACTTGATTATGGAACTAGAATATTTGATCTTTCCCTTGAGAGCATTTTATCTCAATGTTTATATGAAATTGAATAACCTGGGAATGGTGATGCACACCTTTAATCCCAGTATTTGAGAGGCAGAGGCAAGAGGATCTCTGTGAGTTCCCAGGGCAGCCAATGCTACGTAATGAGATATTGTCTTACAAACAAACAAACAAACAAACAAACAAGCAACAACCAAGGAGGTGGAGTGATTACAAGTGCCCCTGAGAATGGAAGGACCCTGCAGAGTCATGTGCTTTGCTACGGTTTTAAGATGTTTCTACAAACTTTATACCTGTTTTATGTTCAATGAAAATGCAAGGCCATAATAAGGTAGGCACTGGCACTAGCACCCAGTCTGTTTTTAAAGATAAAATCAAATTTAATTATTTAACTTTTACCTTCAACTTTGTTAAGTCAAGAGTTTGACTCTTTATTTTCTGGCTTTTGAGACAGGATCTCACACAGTAAATAAGATGCCCTTAGAACTCATCTATAACCCAAGATGGCCCCTAGCTCATTGTAATCTGCCCTAGTACAAAAAAAATTAAAATACATTTGTTAATTCTTTGAGAATCATAAATGCATGCATTGTATTTTGACCCTGTTCACCTGCCAACTTGTCCCTCTAACTCCTTGCTGGTACCTCCACACAATCTTTCCCACCCCTTCTTGACTTCACATACACGTTTCTTTTTCTATAACCTACCCAGTCCAATCTAATTATCTGATATTCTAAGATAACATAGTTTGTTTAATTTTGTTTTGTATTTTGAGACAGGATCCTCCTACACATACTGTGGTTGGTTTGGTATTCATTATGTGCTGGATGCTTGTTTCAACTTAGAGCAGTCTCCTGCCTCAGCTTCATTAGGGGTATTACAACATTATATATACCATCACACAGGCTGTTTAATTACAGCTGTAATTTTGTCAACTGCAAAAGCAATAAGAATTTTTATTTCCTGATACATTTGCTACTAGTAATATAAGCCAAGTGACTATGGTGTGCTTTTGAACCCAAAACTTATTTATTTTGACACAGGTGTTAAATTTTGCTCTCCACTAACACAACTAAAATAGAGGCTTATGGTTGTATTAATATCATATTAATTATCAATATAATCGATATTATCAATCCTCTTTTATTTATTTTAAACATATCCTAACAAGACAGATTTTTTTAATCCAACCCTGTTCATGAAAACCCGCACTTCATAAGTGTCTAAGAAACTCTTTTTTTTTTTTCTTGGTTTTTTGAGACAGGGTTTCTCTGTATAGCCCTGGTTGTCCTGGAACTCACTTTGTAGACCATGCTGGCCTTGAACTCAGAAATCCACCTGCCTCTGCCTCCCAAGTGCTGGGATTACAGGCGTGTGCCACCACGCCTGGCTTTCTAAGAAACTCTTAATGAGGAATGCTTAAGTTTCTTCAAACTGCTTTTCCAGCTATACAAATAGAAATCCACATGGATTTTAATTTTAATTTTATTTCAAATCAAGCCATGACCACACACATATACAAACAAATTCTTCTCTCAAACATTCTGTATAGAAATAATTCCCCAGTGACCCAACAGTCTGCTTAGTGTGCATATCAGTTTGTGAAAATTGGAAAATGATAAAAGACAGCATCCTTAAACTAATTAAGAGCTATCAATATTAATTCACTTCTATTCAGACGGTCCAAGCTTGTTTTAACAGACACATATATAACATAACTTTTTGTTATTTCTATATAGACAATGAAGATACACACAATTTAGATACACTAATTTGTTGCAGCAATATATAAATTATATGTATAAATAATATATATAATCAATTGCAATTTTCTGATAATACTGAATTGCTGTGGTCTTACTTCAAACCTCTAGTTACAGGCGGAAAGACAGCACAGTGGCTAAGAACCAGACTACTCTTGCAGTGGACCTGTATCCAATTCCCAGCACCCACATCATCATACAGTTCACAACCACTTATAACTTCAGCTGCAGAAGATCCAGCACCCTCTTCTGGCCTACACAGTCATTGCATTTATGTACTCAAACCCAGGAATAGACAGAAGCATAATCAGATAATTAAAAATTAAATCTTAAAACTCCAGTTCCACACATCCATTCTGCCTGAGGTGGTGTTGGCCCCAACTAGCAGGTCACTGCTAATTGGTTAAACAGACCCTAGGCAAATTGCTATGCTAATTTCCCTGAGATCTGAGTTCTGTGTGGATTCTGCTTTTAGTGTACAATTGTAAAGTGGCAGTTGTTAATATCTAAAAACAGGGGACTTAAACAGTTGATGGAGCTTGGGGATTCTTACAGAACAATAGAAGGGTCCCTCCATCTCCTACTTCCCGGGGTTGTATATTTCCATTCATCCTGCTGGCCCTCTGGGTTTCACTCCAGCCCCTATCCCATACCTGATCATGTTCCTCCTTTCCCCAACACCTACCCCTACCCTCTCCGGCCCAGTTCCTTCCCTCCCTCTGCCCTCTGGTTTCTTCTCCCTCCTAAGTGGAATTGAAGCATGGGGGAATCTTCTAGGATGTACCAGAGACCTGGGAAGTGAGAGAATCTCAAGACTCAAAGGGAGGGACCTTAGATGAAATGCCTAACAGTGGGGAGAGGAAACTTGTAGAGTCCATCTCTAGTAGAAAGACAGGGCATTAACTGGAGGGATGGAGTTGCCATCCCACAGTCAAAAACTCTGACCCAGAATTGTTCCTGTCTAAAAGAACTGAAGGGACAAAAATGGAGAAGACACTAAGGGAAAGGAGATCCAGTGACTGGCCCAAATTGGGATCCCACTCAATGGAAGGCTCCAAGGCCTGACACTATTACTGATGCTATGGTGTGCTTACAGACAGGAGCCTAGCATGGCTGTCCTCTGAGAGGCCCAAAAAGCAGCTGACCGAGATAGCAGAAACACTCAACCATTGGACTGAAGTCGGGGACCCCTGTGGTTAAATTAGAGAAAAGCTGGAAGACGCTGAGGAAGAGAGCAACCCCATAGGAAGACCAGCTGGACCCCCAGGATCTCTCAGACACTGAGCCACCAATCAGACAGCATACACCAGCTGATATGAGTCCCTGGACACATACAGTAGAGGACTGCCAGGTCTAGCCTCAGTGAGAGAAGATGCACCTCACCCTAGAGAGACTTGGGGCTTCAGGGAGTAGGGAAGTCTGGTGGGGTGGAGTAGGGTGGAGACCATCGTCTTGGAGATTGGGGAGGAGGTATGGGTGAGGAACTGTCAGAGGGTAGACTAAGAGGGGGATAATGACTGGACTGTAAAAAAATTAAAGATAATTTAAAAAATATATTTATATTTAAAAAAGAAAAAGAAGGAGAATAGGAGGAAGGATTGCAGCCCAGAAGGGAATAGGAACTCCACAGGAAGACAAACAGAACCAACTAACCTGGATCCTTTGGACTGTCAGAGACTAAACCACCAACCACAGAGCATACACAGGCTGGACCTAGGCCTCCCCACAGAAGTGCAGCTTGCTTTTCTTGTGCTTCCTGAACAACTAGAACAGGGGCTATCCCAAAATCTGTAGCCTGTGTGTGGGATAGGCTCTTCTATCTGGGCTGCCTTGTCTGGCCTCAGTGGGAGAGGATGTGCCTAGCCTCTCAGACTTGATGTGCCAGGGTGGGGGATACCCAGTGGGGCCCCACCCACTCCGAGGAGAGGGAGAGGGTAGATGGAGGAAAGATTGAGGGAGGGGGTGACCAGGAGAGTGGCGATGAGTGGGATGTAGAGTGAATAAGCTAAATAAATAAATAAATAAATAAATAAATAAATAAAGTGACTTATTTAGCAATGTTTATTAAGTGGCCTCTTGATTCCCTGAGTATCAGGCTATCTGCTTATTACTAATCCCGAATTCTCTTTAAGAAGTCATCTCTCACATACATACAAGTGATTCCTAGCACCATGGACCAGATGGTACACACAATCTCACAACTCCTCAACTGTTACAATTGCCAATTGTACAAATGTGCTAAGAGATGCATATATAGAAATAAAATACGGAACAAAAACGGTATCAATCTTTATTTCCTGGTGTATTTGCTATGAGCAATATAAACCAAGTGGCCATGCTGTGCTCCAAACACAGTTTTCATGCTCTCATTCTTCCTATCTTCAATCTCGGCTTATGGGTGGCTTCCTAGACTGCATAAAGTGAGGGATAAAAATTGGGATAAATTAGCCAGAAACTAACAGAGGTGAAAAAAAAAAAAAAAAAAAAAAAAAGCTGAGTGCATTTTATATGGTCATGTTTATTTCACACTTTCCACACTTTCCAGGAAAAGGACATAGCACGTGCCTAGCTATAACACCCGCCTTTTTAGTCAGTGATTGCCACATTCAACCTGTCATTGGACTGAAACGTCACAACCATCTTACAAAGAACCAGTACTTGCCTGGATCTTATTTGGGGAAAGCGGGCCATGGAGCTGGAGGGGCTCAGGCACACGTGTACAAAGCACAAGAGAACGTGATGTCCCAGAGCTCCTCGCCCTGAGTTTGTTATCTTACCACTGCCCTTCACGAACTCACATTGCCCTTTTCACCAGGAAGATTTCCTGACCAGCACCACTGCCCCAAGCACCACGAGGCATGATGTAGTGCTGTTCCCGGTGACCTTAGGTTTCCAGAGGACAGCAGCGTGGGCTTCTTTTCACACAGCAGCAGCTGCATCATCTGGTACACACTCATCGTTAGGAAATGCTTGAACAAAAAAAAAAAAAAAAAAAAAAAAAGAATATCTAAAAGAGAGGCCAGAGCGCATATATCAGTCTCACTATCAATGTTTCCTCTTAATACTCCAAAACATTTATTTTAGGTGAGACAAATTGATTCCTAAGGATCCCAGAACCTAGATATATATATAACATACATTTGCCCAAACTGAAATTATCAATATGCTCCACTTTCATAAAGTCTTCAAAAAGGACAGTGGGAATCAATCAATTTATGCCCTAGAAACCCTCACACCAGAAAGCCCAGGTTTGTTTCAGAAGCTGTGCTATGGATTAACAATCCACATAAAAAAATAAATAAATAAATAAATAAAGGGCCAAACAACACATACTCAACAACTTCATTTGCATTACAAGTAGGTAGCCTGCCATGGTATTTTGCTACCCCACTGACACGTTGCCAGGGAACAACAGAAAAATAAAACCTGTGTGTCTACTCACAGGTGAGGAGCAGAGCTGGAATAAAACGAAGCTGCTCTTCAATCTGTTATTCAGCTCACCACATAAACACACACTGGCTTTCTGCCCTAGCCAGGAGAAGAAGGATGACAGGGGCAGCCCCCCTGCCAACTGGAGGTCCTCTGCATGGAAGGACCCGGAGGTTCTCTGCATGCTGAACAGAATGTTGAAAAAGAGCAAAGAAAAGGAGATAGTGGCATAGAGGAGAACTTCCATACCCAGCCAGAGAAAGGGCATTTTAAACGCAACAGCAGCACCTCCGAACGAGAGAGGGGGAACAGGAGGCACCAATCACGCACGCCAGCCTTAGCTAGCCCGGAGACACCGGGGTGACCCATTAAAGCAAACACATTTAGGGAAAAAATTCAACAGACATTTATTAAATTGCATAATCGGGGTCTGATTAAAGCCAGTTGTCATGGCTCTTGCCTGAATTTGTTTGGTCCCTGCATTTTGTTTCATTCAGCAAGAGAGAAATCTTACTATTAAATAAGCCAGGCTGAGTGCAAATGAGCCACCCGTGTTTACTCTCCTGGTAAGGAAGAGAATCAAGAAACCCAAACTTAAAGCAATAGTATATCTGACTCTGAAGTCCTCCTGTGCGGTCTGTACTGTATCCCGTTGTCGTGGTGCACTGTCGTCTCCAACAACGCCGGTCTTCAGCTACCATCCCCTTGCCAAATCCTGAAGCAGACAGACCACGCAGAGTCCCATCGATTCTGGTTTTACTTAGACCTACTCTCCTCTCTCTCTAGTGACCTGATGAATTTTTAGAGGGCCCTCCCTGCCCACACCAACTCTTTTCTCCATGATAAATGTTACTTGTTCAAAAACAAATATACAGTCCAATAGAAAGTCCTGCTTTATGTAAGCGCATGATCACCAGCATTTCCCAGGAAGCCAGGGTTTCTCTGAGAACCGTCCTTGTCTCACTGTCCACTATGAGGAGTGACTTCCATGGCAACAGAGTGGCATCACCAAGCTCATGAGAAGCGCAGACTCTCAGCTTTCCAAATGTACGGAAGCAGGTCTATGTCCTTAAGTGTAAGGCATTTATATACAAATCATCGCAAATAAAAAAAAAATCTTTAAACTTCAAGCCATTAGAAAGAAAGCATCTGAGGATCTTTGGAGAGAAAAGGCTTGAGCAGATGATACTAGTTCCTGGAGGGAAAGCTTGGGGCCTGAGTTGACAACGGTACAGAAGGAGAGAGAGGATGGCATGTCTGGGCCATTGTTCTAATTAGATCCCTACAATTCGGCATTCTCGCTTAGTACCTAAAGAAAGCTTCATACTGGGTCTGAAATCTCATCTATGAAATGGCCAGTGGCTGTGTTGACAGGTGAGAGAATTCTACACCCAGTGGCAAGATCCTGGGATAAGACTTCATCATAAATGTTCTTTCAGGGAGTCACAAGATTCCTGTAGATTCTAAAATCAGACGTGGGTCTAGGAGAATGGTATAACTCACAGCCCTATAAATTAGAGATAATGACGTTTTCCCAGACCAGTGATATTTCTAAGGCCTATCAACATATATAATTTCATCTTTAATGTGAGGTAAAAAAATCCTTTTTTCAATAGAAAATAAGTTTTTCAATAGAAAAAGAGTTGGTAACTTGGGCATAAACTAGCACACATAGCCATAATTAAAGCTTCTTAGGTATTTTTAAATTTAGTATGCAAAGATGACATTAATGGGGGAATAATACTATTTCTATATAGAATATAATATCTACTAAAATATAATACCTCCTTACAATGAGAATTCAGAACATAAAATTATAATTCACAAAGCCTGGTATTGTTACATAACATTCAACTAGATGTCTGATTCTGGTGTCCATTAAAACATTTTTCAAGCATATTCATCACAATTGTGTGCATCTGTATCGGAGCACTGCAATTTTATCCCCAGCACATCTCTCCTGACATTCTACAGCTTAACCGGCTAGATGCAGACAGAGAAAGAAAGGGTTCTAGTGGTAAACAGAAATGGCTCCTCCTGCAGTTTACAAAGTCCAGACTGTCAGCAAAGGGGAGAAGAGAAAATTCCTATTATAACAAAACTAAGTTTTATCACAGAGTTTATCCAAACCACAAAAGACTGGATAATAGCAAGGATATCAATGTATTTTTTGAGCTGTAATCTCTCCATGTGTAGCTGAAGCCTGAGACAGCAGTCGTGTCCCTATCAAAAGCCAGGGTGCCTAGACACTGGCTGTGGTATTTACAACGGCATCTTCCATGACAGACATAATAGAGAATCAAGATAGAAAAAGACTAAGGCAACGAAGAGAACTCTCTTTTTAAGCACTTGTACTTTTAGAAAGGGTAGAATTTATGTAAAGCCCAACTTAGTCGAATCTTAAAGGAAAAAATATTCTGAAGAATGTGATTTTCTTGGGGCAGGGAAGAACAATAATTAACATGCTGGACATGTATGTAGAGCCCCATAACACGAGAACTGGTAGATTCTGTTTTTAAAGTGACAAGCACATTCCTAAACACCTGAAATATTTACTAATTCATTTGATACTTATAGTAAACCTGTAAGACATTACCAACACTGTGACCCCTTGTTACATATGAGTAAAGAGAGGAACAGCCATGTTAATCAGCCCAAAGTCACCAAGGAGCAAGGAAGTGACCCACCTTGAGCCAAGCATCTGACTTCAGAGGTAGATTTAACCCTGCAGGTGCTGCATCAGGGTGCTAGTAAAACAACAACAAAACAACAAAAACCTTAAGGATCAGTTTTTTCTTATGGTATTCCTAAATGCTAAGATGGTATGACTGGTGGTTTATTTCTCCTACATCTTTAGCAGAATCATTTCTTACTGTTCCAAATACTAACCAATTTTTCTGGCTGGATTCCCTTGGTCTCTCCACATTCACATTAACTTGCTCAAATGTACACATCCACATTCCTTATGTCCGCATCCCTGGCATATCACACACACATCCACCCCCACACACACATCATATATACATATGTGTGTACATGTGTGTATATATATATACATACATATATGCATGTATATATGTATATATGATATGTGTATATATACTCTAAATAAAATTTAAAGGCACATATTTTTGTTACTACCACCAGAAAATTTAAATGTACTTAACATTTTGCTTAAGTTCTACAACGTTTTTTGACAACAGTGAAAAAACTATTTACTACATTTTCTGTTAACCCAAATCCATAATTATGCCTGTCTGCAAGAAGAAATCCTGCAAAATTAGTATCAGTGTTTGTTTCATTTACCCAAGAGATGACAGTGAACAAATTAGATAAATCAGAAAGTGTATTAAGGATGGTATTGGGGATGGTTTAGACCTGTGTCTAAAAATCAACTTCACATGCCCCTGGTTTAAAGGATGTTCACAATCAACTCAGAATGCTTGATAACACATTATTTTAACCAAAGATGAAGACAATAGAGATTACACGCCCTAAAGATCTCTCTCTCTCTCTCTCTCTCTCTCTCTCTCTCTCTCTCTCTCTCTCTCTCTGTCTGTCTTTCGCTTTCTACCTTACTTCCTCTTTCCCCCATCTACATCTCAAGATGTAGCTCTGACTGGCCTAGAACCCACTGTGTAGACCAGG
Source organism: Apodemus agrarius (assembly GCA_964023405.1). Lineage (NCBI taxonomy): Eukaryota > Metazoa > Chordata > Mammalia > Rodentia > Muridae > Apodemus > Apodemus agrarius. The sequence continues at coordinate 94,550,761 of OZ030012.1, read as the reverse complement.
CTAGCCTTGCACTCACAGAGACTCATTGACCCCTGGGTCCTGAGTGCTTGGATTCAAAGTCCTATGCCTACAAGCCAAGTTTAATAACAGTTTTATTTTTGTACCGCAGGCTAAGGATAGCATCTGTAAGTCAAGAAAACAGCTGCAATCATTGCTTTGTGTTTACACCACAGATTCCTTGCTAGTCAAAGGCAGCTATATCAGAAAGCACTTAAATTTTATATAGTCAATAATGTTTATCTAATCCCATATTAACTGTAAATGTTTCATAAATCTAAGTAAACTTTACTGCTCTCTGTCATAACTCAGATCTTAGTAAGCAAATATCAGAAAAGTACCTTTCAAGATATATGCCAAATCTTTGGACTAATTTAGATGGTTTTCCTAAGCTATGGCTTGATGTTCTTCCCAAGACATGGGAAGGTGGCCATAAGTATGTATTCTAAGCTGTGCCCGGCCATTCAAGTAAGTGAGGAAGTTGGAAAGCACTGGGTACAGACTGATTTCAACTTAAATCCAACACTTGACTCTAAACTTCAACACCATCTTAGTCTCTGGACCTACAAGTGATTTATATTGACAAGTCAAGCTAACAAATATTTTGACTTCTCTTTTATCTGAATCTCCTGAATCAGCTGAATCTCCAGAGTTCTACATTTGCACAAATAATAAAATTTTACCATTTTCAACCACTTAAAACATTATTTCAACAACAACAATAACAAAATATAAATACTAATGAATATTACCATTTGTTTACACTACTATATTCAAACTCAAACAAATCACATAAGTGCAATTATTATGAAAATGTATATGTACCAAAATACTACATTAATAGCCCATGAGGAGGGGGGATGCTTACATAATGTAAAATCAAAAACATTACTTTTAGATCTGTATTTTTCCAAATAACAGTACATAATCTTTTAAACTTCTTTTGTCTCATATCCACTTCTATAGAATCATGTAAATTCAGACTAATTTACTCCTAAGTATAAAATAGTATATAGTTTCACATTTGCAGAAAATTAATTTTTCATACAGAAAATACTGTTTTTTTTAAACTAGAAGTTTATGTTAGATCAACAATTAATAGTACTCTTCAAATGCATGTGCATTTTATGTATATAAAATATAAAACTCAAAAAGTATGAAAAATTTCATTGATGTATAGACATGGAATAATGGGACTTCAATTTAATTGTGCCTGTTTTCCATGCAAGTTTTTTTTAACTTATTTGGAATGTATAGGAAACTGATGTTTGTGAAGTTAATATTATAAAAGTAGCAGCAACATGGTTAGCACATCAAAGATATGAATTTGTTTTCTTCTTTATAAAGTACCTTCACATAAAGGTGCAGTATTATAAATCAGACCCTCCTGTGCACACAAGCAGAATTCATGAGACATTATCTTTCATTCTGATCTAATACCATTGGGTTTCTGAACAGTCATTTTTAGTCTGCTAGGAGGAAGCAGGACCTTGGGTTGAGATGTGACATCCAAATAAGATGTGAGTGTTCTATTTAGAATAGAGAGCCATCTCTGTTAGTTTTATGAAATTTAAATGTACTGGTTTGTAGAACTATATACATTGCATCTTCCTTCTGTGAGGCCCACCAGGGCACCCATGAAAAGAAGATGTATCTCAGTAGGGTTTTCCTTGTAAAATATTTAAATGAAAAATTGAACATTTTAAGGCTTTTACAATCATTCTTTTTCATCATGCAATAAAATATTCATACAATGCAAAAACACTGCAGTTGTAACAGCATTTTAATTTTAAAAATAACCAATACAATAGCGATTCTGAAGAATGCAATGCAATCAGATAAAGGAAATATCAAGAGAAAAGGGGAAATTATATTTTTAATCTCCTAGAATTTAATATTTAACAAAAGTGCCCTTTGCTTTTATTTCAGATAAAAGCCCTTTTTATTAGAGAGATGGAGACAAATTTAGTAGGCGTAGCACGGATCTCTTGCTTGCTTTATAGGTCCGCAATCTTGTAAAGTGGCAGTATCACTTTATTATTCTATTGCTTTAACTTATTATCCGGCTAAGTCCGCAAATGCAGAAAGACTCTTCCATTAACTACTTAGGAAGTAATTTGGATTACTTATTGAATTGGGACTAGAACATTTCATTATGAGAAGAGCTTATAGGAATAGCTCTATTAAAAGCTAAAGGAAGTATGCAAAACAATCTTAGAAGTTTTTTTAGAGAAAGTATGGTAATTTTTTATATACCTTCTATTTGTTTTGTGATAAAGAAAAGGAGTAGATTAGGCTTGTTTGCAAAAGGTTCGCTGTATGTGAATTAAATGTAATATATATATATATATATATATATATATATATATATATTGTATGTGTCCAAATGAAAACAAAATCATAAACCAACATCATGTATGCCTTTGGGGCCAGTATAATCAAAACCTAAAGGCATTTTTATCTCCATATGGAAGGAGAAAGGTACCTGTGGTTAAAGATGTTGGCTTAAGGTTAAACTAGGGCCACAGGTCACTACGTAGTTCAAAGGAAAGTTTGTCTTCACTTCCTTTAAAAAAATTGCTGGCACTCTTTTCATAACATAAACTGAGTAAAAGGCCATATGCTATTACAACTTAGATCAGCAGTCATGAGTGACCATCAGCCTTTTCAAAAACACTCATATTCCTCAACTTAATTGTGCACGTGCACAGGTCTGTCCTCATTGCTCAAGTATTACGCATTTTATCAGTTATTAGGAAGTATCTAATTTTTCCTAAAGATAAATTTCCTAACATGTAAGAGTATGTTCCTTAATGCTTCTTCAGTAAAAGCAAACAAAAATCAAACTTTTGGCATATATTAGGAGGTTGCCTTTGATGTCAACCAACCTTGTTTTTAAATTAACTGTTAGAACAAAACCATTCCGTTGGGCATGCCGGAGTTAATCTAAGTCTAGAGGAATATGCGTCAGCAGGGGGCATCCGATCTGAGAATCCTGGCATCACCTCCCTGTTAGTGATCTACCTATACCTACCTTGCCCTGTGCTTAAATCATTATGCTGGTGGCTGCCCTCTTGACTCTGGCATCCAGAGTCCTGACACTATTTTAGCAACCTGGCTTTCCTCTCTGGTAAGCCTGACTTTGACCTAACAAATTCTCATGCTCTGCTCTGGATTTTGTCTTGCTTCCTATTTGCTGTGTCTGCACTATCGTGAGTCTTAATCTATTTCCTACAGCCAGGTCTGGGTTGAACTCTGTTTGATGTTTTGGCACTTTCTTGCCTGAGACTAGATCCTAGGCCATTTATCTACCCAAGCAGGAAAGATCACAGAGCCTACCCCCTCCACATATTGAGATTCCCTTAGTCTGCCAACTAAGTTCCTAGATTGTTAAACTCCCTGTTAATCATACACCTTCATAGTGCATAATCTGAGGTTGTAAACATTTAATCAACAAACTCAGGAGATCAAGAATTAAGTCTTAATGAAAATTTTGTTTTCTCTACCTACTAAACCTAATGAAATCCTCAGCCTTTTTGAGGTGCCTTTTATTTATACTTTCTTTATCTTGAATTATAAAACTGTAAAAGGCTGTATGTGAATTAAAAAAGAGAGAGAGAAGTTAGAAAAGCTGTCCATAAAAAATAAGAAACAGACATAATAAAACTTCACACTGTCAAATTCTTTTGGAAATATATTCCAAGATAAAGGCACCAAACAAGGAAATTTTTACTACAGCTGAGGAAAATTCCAGCATTCATCTGAAACTTGTTAACTTCCTGACTATTACCCCTTAGTCTAAATTTGCTACCTATTATAAAATAAAAGTACTTCTTCATGCACATAATAGAAAGATGTTCAGTTATGATTAAACAACTGGGTTGACTACCTTTGAATAAAAATTTTTAGTCGTCAAAGATGAAAAATCAGAGACTAGTTATAAATTTTACTTGTTCAGTATCTCAAGGAATAAAATCACCGACATTTGCAAACCTTACTTTGGCTCACAAGATCAATCAACAAATATTGCATATTCAAACACTTTCTGAACAATACTTTGTAAACAATAATAATCTAAAGGAACTGACAAAGTTCAAAACAATCCATTCATGAGTAATAGGAATTATTTTACAGTTCTTTGATGAACTGTAGTTCAGAAAACTCAGTGGTCCCAAGCAGGGTATTCTAACAGTCAGACTGGACCACTTCCATGTGCTTGCCTGGCGTACCAACCACAGAAGATAAACATGATTTAAAAATGCTGAAAAACTTGAATTGCCTTCAGATCCACTCTGAAGTACACCCTACATTTTTTTTTTTTTGCTGGCTTAATAAGAAAGGAAATTTGCAAAAAAAAAAAAAATTGATATCTTCCTCCATTCTGACAAGATGGTGTTCTGCTCTTCTACTAGGAAATGTCAGTGAGTGTCACTAGGTGTCAGGCCCAGACCCCAACCCTGGAACAAAAATCAAATGATATCTCACCTCTTTCTTCCTACTAATTTCTTATTGAAAGCATGAACATCTGAAAAATCCTGAAATGTGTTACCTAAGAGTCTTCCCTAAAAGCAATAAATCGTCACACGTTAGTAGCAACTTAAGAGAAAATGTACTAAAATGTCTCCCCTGGGATATGGGAGCCTTCCAGCAGCAGCAAGACGCTTAATGGATTCTCTCTTTTCATCTTTACCGTTATTTCTAGGGGCTGAACAACAGCAAATGCTCAATGTATTTTTTTTATTATTCATACTTAATCCTAAATGGAATTTTTATGTCCAAGGCAAGATGAACGGAGGAGGTCAATAATGCAAATTTACAAACAAAAGTAAGTTCTCCAGAGAGGAAACATTTAATCTCTCTCTCTCTCTCTCTCTCTCTCTCTCTCTCTCTCTCTCTCTCTCTCTCTCTCTCTCTCTCTCTCTCTCTCTCTCTCATCACCTGGCTTCCTGGCCTACATCTCCTACAGCTGCCTGACTTCACAATACAATTCTGAATGTGGCAGAGCTGTGGGGACAGTCTACAGAAATGTTCTAGCTGAGCTGGTGTCTGCAAGGCTGACAGGGGGAGAGGGGGCTGCAGGTGTTAGAAGCCACTGCAATAATCCTTTGATAGACAGTCACTGGGACCATGTGTCGCTGATCCTTGGAGAACTGCTTCATAGCTTGCTTCAGACTCATGGGCACATCCGAATGGTGCTCTTGGTCTCTTCTGCTTGATTGCTGTCTCCACATTCGAGAGTTTTACTGAAAAAAAAAAATGTAATTGGTTGATGACAGAGAGCCGCTTCAAACCGGGAGAATCAAACTGGACCAACTATTTATTTAGTATCATGTACCTAAAGAAGCTTCAGATCTCTTTTTTTTTTCCTCTTCTTCCTCTTGTATTCACATGTAAGGAACCACTCCTGAAGTTCCAGATGGGGAAAAAACAATAAACACTAGGTCTTGGAATTCTTTGTAACCTGAGATAGCCAGATGATCTCAACTGCTTCTGGGGACAGCAAGATGTCTATTGGCATTTTCTACTTTTAAGCAGCCTGCCTTGGAAAACGTAGCTACCTGGGGGCAGTTCCCTCACTGCAAGAGGCAGAAAGTCTTTGTTTCTTTTAAGGCATGGCTGTTTTAAAGTAATCACTTTATTTTTATCTTTTACCCAAAGAATACTTTCCCTTTTCCAACCACTCTAGGTCCTTTCCCCCACTGTTATCAATAAAATGTGGAGATGAATACAAATTACCATCTGACTAGTAACCCCCGTGAAACATACCGGAAGACAGAGAAAAATCAACTCTTTAGGATAATGACCAGTGAAAACCCAAGCAGAAAGAAGAATTTCAGGCCAACAACACTAAAATTTTAATTAAAGCCATTTCCTTGTAGTCTAGGGTTTTTGTTTGTTTGGAGGTTTTTTTGTCTGCTTGTTTTGCTTGCTTGCTTGCTTGATTGACTGATTGATGTGGCAGGTGGTAGTGTACTGCATTAAGAAAGAAAGGCTTGTTTCTTTCATACGATATTTTTGGCTGTCTTATTTTTCTCTTGCAGAAAACTGGTATAATGTCGGGAGAAATGTTACCAAAAAAAAAAAAATCAGCTTTTTTTTTTTTTTTACTGTTGTGAGTCCACATTTTTAAATGTTTTCTTGTACTATCTTGGTATATAGTGCAATTGTAACTCTGTATAATAATGTATCTGGCTAGGGATTTGGCTTCCTCAATAGATTTCCACTGCCTTACTCCTCCATGTTAAGAGAATTGTGTCGTTACATCCTTTGCACATTCACTTCAGGCATGTTCCCTAATTTGATGACTTGCAATTATTATTTAATTTAAATCAATCTCTTATCACGTACAGCCCAATAGGTTTAAGAAGCATTACATCTTTAGTGGATAAAATTTTAATCGCATACACACAACAATATAGGTAAATGATATTTCCGAGGCAGTAGTGCTTTCCCGAGGTATAGAAGACAATTTGTGATTGTGTATTCTGCCACCTGGCTTAGAAGCTGCAGGTTAAGCAAATTACCTTAGGGAATTTCTTCTCGATTCTGCCCATCGCGTAAGTGAATTATCCAGTCTGGGTCTTTTGGTGAAGGCTGCATTTGTTTTCCCTCTAGCTACCTTCCTCCTTAGCAGCCTAAAGGGACCCATCCCATCAGCAGCACCTTCCATAGTCTGTCGCATCCCAGCTTGAACACACTAAACTCAAGGCCTTTGAAATCTTTAAAGCCAATCATACGTAAGACACGTTCCACAGAGCAGGGCTAGCTGGCTACACTTCAGCACCAAACAATATTTCCAGCTTTCTGATATACATGTGTCACCTCTTTGTGACAAATAGCTGGTATTAATTAGGCACTAGACTTGGTGAGATTGCTGTTATTAACGGAGAGAAGATGGGTTGGATTTAATTGTGTGTGACTTCAAAGTCAAGTGACTGATATTTCAAGCATCATTTAAAATGTTTGCTATTGAAGTCATTGTATTCACATAAAGACTGTCTAAAAATATAAAGGAGACTGATAAGAAAGCCGCGTGCATTCATACATCTATCTCATGGAGTATATTTGATGTCATTTTACTAGTATTTTCAGCTGGCTTATGCAATATTTATTTGCTTTGGTGCATACAATTCTTGTTCATAACGGACTTGAAAGTTCTCAAAATTAACACTAAGCAAAAAAAAAATTTTGTTTACAGTGGTAACTGCTCTTAAAAAGACAAGTTTATAATATATTTCAAATGAATATATTTTTGATGGAAAGGCAAAACATACTAACTGATTATGGTTATTTTAATAAACATACCACATACCTATAAAATAATTAACAACATCAAAATAACTAATAGTCCTTTACATTTTTAAATGCAATTTTATTCCATATTATTACGGAGAAGGCAATTTAGTAACATGAAAACTAAACTGAAATCTAATGATTACAATGATTTAATGATAAGTAGCTTCTGCTATATTTATACAAAATAGTAAGTCTGAAACACTGCCTTACTCAAGATAGTTCAATACATGTAATTAGTAATAAAAAATCACAAAAGCAATTAAGAGATTTATTTACTGGAGAGTTAACATAAAATATACAAGACAATTACATGAAATTTTGCTTAATTGAAATGTAATACATTGTAACAAAATATTCTTTGGGTATTATTATAAGAATGAAAACATAACTGGGCATTGGTGACATATGCTCTTAATCCCAGGACTACAAAGGCAGAGGCAGGTGGATCTCTGAGTTCAAGGCCAACCTGGCCTATAGAGCTAGCTCTAGGACAGACAGCCAGAACTACAAGAAAAAACAAAAAAGAATATAAATATAATCCATGATAGCCAAAGTTAGTGCCAACTAACATATCACTACATGCTTTTAAGATGAAGTCAAGAAAAGATATCCACACACACCTATGGTCACTTGATCTTCAACAAAGGAGCTAAAACCATCTAGTGGAAAAAAGATAGCCTTTTCAACAAATGGTGCTGGTTCAACTGGGGGTCAACATGCAGAAAAATGCAAATTGATCTATTATTATCACCTTTACTAAGCTCAACTCCAAGTAGATCAAGGACCTCCATATAAAACCAGACACACTGAAACTAATAAAAAAGAAACTGGGGAAGACCCTGGAGGACATGGGCACAAGGGAAAATTTCCTGAACAGAACACCAATAGCTTATGCTCTAAGATCAAGAATTGACAAATGGGACCTCTTAAAATTACAGAGTTTCTGTAAGGCAAAGGACACTGTCAAAAGGACAAAAAGGCAACCAACAAATTGGGAAAAGATCTTCACCAACCCTACATCTGACAGAGGGTTAATATCCAATATATACTAAGAACTCAAGAAGGTAGACTCCAGAGAGCCAAATAACCCTATTAAAAATGGGGTACAGAGCTAAACAAAGAATTTTCACCTGAAGAATCTCTAATGGCTGAGAAGCACCTTAAGAGATGTTCAACATCATTAGTCATCAGGGAAATGCAAATCAAAACAACCCTGAGATTTCACCTCACACCAGTCAGAATGGCTAAGATTAAAAACTCAGGAGACAGCAGGTGTTGGCAAGGATGTGGAGAAAGAGGAACACTCCTCCACTGCTGGTGGGATTGCAAGCTGGTACAACCACTCTGGAAATCATTCTGGCAGTTCCTTAGAAAACTGTGCATGACACTTCCGGAGGACCCTGTTATACCATTCCTGGGCATATACCCAGAGGATTCCCTGGCATGCAATAAGGACACATGACCCACTATGTTCATAGCAGCCTTATTTATAATAGCCAGAAGCTGGAAAGAACCCAGATGTCCCCAATGAAGGAATGGATACAGAAAACGTGGTATATTTACACAATGGAATACTACTCAGAGATTAAAAACAATGAATTCATGAAATTTTTAGGCAAATGGATGGAACTGGAAAATATCATCCTAAGTCAGGTAACCCAATCACAAAAGAATACACATGGAATGCACTCACTGATAAGTGGATATTAATTAGCCCAGAAGCTCTGAATACTCAAGACACAATTGACATGTCAAATGATTCCCAAGAAGAAGGAAGGAGAGGGCCCTGGTCCTGGAAAGGCTTGATCCAGCATTGTAGGGGAGTACCAGGACAGAGAAATGGGAGGGGGTGATTGGGGAATGGGCAGAGGGACGAGGGCTTATGGGTCTTATGGGGAGGGGGGAACCGGGAAAAGGGAAGGCATTTGGAATGTAAACAAAGAATATAGAAAAGAAAAAGAAAAAGAAAAAGAAAAAAGAAAAAATGAAAATATATCCACATGGAAAACAACATTAAATCCTTATACCTGAATTCTATTTTTTCACCTTTTGCATTCATGATCACATAGAGTCACAGAAATTTTGTCAAAAGGTTATGCTTGAGTCAGGGAAGATGGTGGAATGGGACTAAATATTGCTTGTCTATGTATTCAAGAACCTGAAGTAAACATTGATCCAGAACTTAAAACAGATCTGAGGAATGTGCCAAGACAAGAAAGGATCACAGTGAACAGTGTGGGAGAAAGCATGTAAAATACCAAAACATCGAATGCTGGGCTTATAAAGGGACAGACTCTTGCCTGAAGCACTGGATAAAGGGGTAGGGTGGGCATACATTCTCTCCACCTCCACTGTGGATCTATAACCAAAAAAAGTAAAGAAAAGAAATGAAGAGAAGAGAAGAGAAGAGAAGAGAAGAGAAGAGAAGAGAAGAGAAGAGAAGAGAAGAGAAGAGAAGAGAAACTCTAAAGAAGCAAACTGACAAAACAAAATTTTAAGAAACAAAGACGAGGAGCAGAAGGGGTGTGCAACCTCATAGGAAGAACAACAATATCATCCAATGGAGTCCCAGAGCTCCCAAGGACTAAGCCATCAACCAAGGGGTACACATGGCTCCAGCGGCATATGTAGCAAAGAATTCCCTTGTCAGGCATCAATGAGAGGAGAGGTCCTTGGTCCGAGGAAGGCTTGATAGATGCTGCATTGTAAGGGAATCAAGGGCAGGGAGGTGAGAGTGGGGTGGGTGGAGAAACACCCTCATAGAAGTAGGGGGGGAGGATAGGATAGGGGCTATCCAGGAGGTGGGAAACTGGGGAAGGGGCTAACATTTGAAATGTAAATAAAGAATATATCCAATAAAATAAGTAAAAATAAAAATAAAGAAACAAAGAAGGAAGTGGCTTCTAGAAAAATATATAACTTCACTCACCAACAACACTACCCACAACACACAACTTCACTGGCCAACACCTCAACACTGGGAAAGGAGGAACCAAGACCTGAAGAAACTCTACAGCTCAACTCTCTGCCTGCAAGAGAAGAAAATTACACAAACCTTTCTCCAAGATCCAAAAGGCTCCCTGCATTTCATATGCACAACAGTCACATATACATACCACACACCAGAGAGAGAGAGAGAGAGAGAGAGAGAGAGAGAGAGAGAGAGAGAGAGAGAGAAACATGCATGTTAACAAGAAAGACCCAAAGAACCACAGAACCAAGTCAACACCCTGGAAGAGATTTCTAACTGAAATTCAATGGAACAAGCCTACTCAAACCAAGACAGAAGCCAGGTGGTGGCGGTGCATGCCTGTAATCCCAGCACCCTGGGAGGCAGAGGCAGGCAGATTTCTGAGTTTGAGGCCAGCCTTGTCTACAGAGTGAGTTCCAGGACAGCCAGGGCTATACAGAGAAACCCTGTCTCGAAAAAACGAAATCCAAAAAACCAGAGTATCTTAATGCATTGTTGTCCTGCACACTTGTAAAAGGAGAATATCCAATGCCATGGATAAATACAAGCAGAGACAAAATACCATGAAAAAGAACCTCTGACCTGGAAACCAGTGTGGGGAAAGCAGGCTACACTGGAAAATAGGCACTGAGTAGCTTGGAATTCTCTGAAGAAACACACTATGCTGTTGGCTGGGAAACTACCAAGGATGTACTGACCCTAGACATACATTTGACTCCACAGGTAACAAATTTGGACTCCACTGAGATACTATATATTGACAAATCTAATGAAACAGGTTTAAACCAGAAACAGGTAGGCAGCTCGCACACTGGCAGGGTTAAATCTGTAAGACAACTCAGAGAGGGGAGTGATATTATAAATTATTTTACTTTATTTTTATGTTTGTTAAACTTGATTTTACTAAATTCTCACACTTGTATAAATACTTAATTTTTTAAAGTTTTTATAGGTTGTTTACATTTAAAAACCATTCTGTTCCTACACTTATTCTGTTGTGGTCTCTCTACTATTTCAGTTACCAATAACCTCCAATTTTCCCCTCACATTTCTACCTCATTTCTCTTTTCCTTTATCCTCTTCACCCCTCCATATCTTCATAAGGATAATTTTCTGTCTCTTTGATAATCTTGAGTTGTGTTCATAACAATAACCAAATACCCATGCTCTGTTTCCTTCTTACTTCTCTTTTGTCTCTGATACTGATATATAAATTCCCAGGTGTATTGAGTTCATTTTCAATCCATACCCACTTTACTAGCTAGCATCTCAGTATACATACCACTCCATGCTTGTTCCTTTATTCTCTAGAATGTTTAGAGTTGAAGAGGCAATTGTTTTAAACAGTTATCACTAGATTCTCATGATAGGCTTATCCATAAGTTGATGTTGCTTCTGCATTAATAAAACACTGCCAGAGAGGTATTGTATATCATTCACGGTACCCTATGCACATGAACAAAAGGTTTAGCTACTTAGCAATACTCTTGATCCAAAGAGAAAGAATACCTCAGCTTACTGCAATCTAGTTCCACTTAAGCATTATAAAGAATTCCACTTGGGGAAAAAAATGGTGGTTTAAAAAAAAATCAGCTATGGTTAGGCTCAGATGTGCTAAGCCAAATACAAAAATGTGCTAAGCCAAATACAAAACAGCTCGTGGGTTGGCAGGACTAATATAGTCAAAATGGCAATCTTGCCCAAAGCAATATACAGATTCAATGCAATCCCCATCAAAATCCCAACTCAGTTCTTCATAGAGTTAGAAAGAGCAATTCTCAAATTCATCTGGAATAACAAAAAACCCAGGATAGCTAAAACTATCATCAACAGCAAAAGAACTTCTGGGGGAATCAATATCCCAGACCTCAAGAAATATTACAGAGCAGTAGTATTAAAAACTGCATGGTATTGATTCAGTGACAGAGAGGCAGATCAATGGAATAGGATCGAAGACCCAGAATTGAACCCACACATCTATGGCCAATTGATCTTCGACAAAGGAGCTGAAAACATCCAGTGGAAAAAAGATAGCCTTTTCAACAGATGGTGCTGGCTCAACTGGAGGTCAACATGCAGAAGAATGAGAATTGATCCACTCTTATCTCCTTGCACTAAGCTCAACTCCAAGTGGATCAAGGACCTCCACATAAAACCAGACACACTAAAACTAATAGAAAAGAAACTGGGGAAGACCCTTGAGGACATTGGCTCAGGGGAAAAATTCCTGAACGGAACACCAATTGCTTATGCTCTAAGAGCAAGAATAGACAAATGGGACCTCATAAAATTACAAAGTTTCTGTAAGGCAAAAGACACTGTCAAAAGGATAAATCGGCAACCAACAAATTGGGAAAAATCTTCACCAACCCCACATCCGACAGAGGGCTAATTTCCAATGTATACAAAGAACTCAAGAGGTTAGACCCCAGAAAACCAAATAACCCTATCCAAAAATGGGGTACAGAGCTAAACAGAGACTTTTCACCTGAAGAAATTCGGATGGCTGAGAAACACCTTAAAAACTGTTCAACATCATTAATCATTAGGGAAATGCAAATTAAAACAACCCTGAGATTTCACCTCACACCAGTTAGAATGGCTAAGATTAAAAACTCAGAAGACATCAGGTGTTGGCGAGGATGTGGAGAAAGAGGAACACTCCTCCACTGCTGGTGGGAATGCAAGCTGGTACAACCACTCTGGAAATCAGTATGGCAGTTCCTCAGAAAACTGGACGTGATACTTCTGGAGGACCCAGCCATACCACTCCTGGGAATATACCCAGAAGATTCCCCAGCATGCAATAAGGATACATGCTCCACTATGTTCATAGCAGCCTTATATATAATAGCCAGAAGCTGGAAAGAACCCAGATGTCCCTCAACAGAGGAATGGATACAAAAAATGTGGTATATATACACAATGGAGTACTATTCAGCCATTAGAAACAATGAATTCATGAAATTCTTAGAGAAATGGATGGAGCTGGAGAACGTCATACTAAGTGAGGTGACCCAGTCTCAAAAGAATACCCATGGTATACAGTCACTGATAAGTGGATATTAGCCTAGAAGCTTGGAACACCAAAGACATAAATCACATATCAAGTGATGTCTCACAAGAAGAAAGGAGTGGACACTGGTGCTAGAATGGACCAAAACATCATTGTGGGGGAGTACAAGAACAGTAAGGTGGGAGGGGGTGGATGAGGGAGCAGGGGGAGGGAAAAGGGCATGTGGGACCTTTGGAGGTGGGGAACCAGAAAAGGGGAAATGAATTGTAAATATAGAATATATCCAATAAAAAATCTACAAAAAAAAGAAATACTTTTAAATTAACTTGAAATTTTGGACAGGAAAAGATGAAAAATATTTTTTAAATCTATCGACAGCTTCACCAATAGAATAAATTGAGTCGTGGGCTACTGTGTTATTTCCTCTGGGGTAAAACATCCCATCATGTAGAGAAGCTGGTCAAAACTCAGGAAGTAAACAAACTTAGAAGCTTCAGAAAGTTCTTGGAAATTGACCATATATACTCAGCACCTATATACCTTCAAACTTACATACACAATAAGGACTGCTGAGCAACATAAACCATTGTAGCTTCCTAGAAGAGACAGATACCAGTCCTGGTAGGGGCTCAGACCAACTGCACTAGCTGAGATAGACACTCTCTAACCTATTGAGCTGCAGCATGTTGTGTGTGAGTTCTGAGTTTCCAACTTTCATGAGCTGTCACCAATGCTGAGGTGAGCTTCCGGCAATGCAGCTGTCTTTGAGTCATTTCTGCTTCTTTAAGTATCCCCTCACCCATACTCTTTGCCATGTTGATTCACCAAGGTGGACTTTGGTAGAATCCTTAGTTTTGTCAGTCACTGGTCTCCTTTCTGGGATGAGTGCATATTTGTTCATCTCCCCAGGAATAGTGTCCACACCTTGAGCAGAATGTCAGGACTTTAAAACTAGGTAGGTAAATTAGAACGTCAAGACAGCAGTCAAACACATTAACAAAATCTTGAGATCTCTGAACATTGCCATGGCTCCACTTCAATGTCAACTTTACTGGACTTAGAATCACCATAGAAACACAATTTTGTGGATATATGAAGGTGTTCCATGAATGAGGCTGGGATCTGAGAATGAGGAAAAGGAAGAAAACATTTGAGCACTAGTATTCCTCTCCCTCTCTGCTTCCAGATGAAATATTACCATTTCATTTTCATAACCAGCCTTTTGTTCCTGCCATCTCTTCTGTGCCATAGTGGACTTTACGCCCAGACTGTGAGGCAAAACCAAGTTTCCTTTAATAAGTTTTACAGTTTTTTGTTGTTGTTGTTGTTGTTTTGAACTGTTTTTTTTTAATTTTTTTTTGTTAGGATAGAAAAACACTCCTTTTGGTAAAGTGAATAGAATCTGTGGCCTGGGTAGATACCTAATATTCTGAGACCTATTATTATTCCAGGTCAATTACATGAAGGGCCCAACACTTTTAGAAAGATAGGTTCACCTCAAGCCACATTGAATAGAGGCAGAATAATTACTCCTTTAAAAAGATGATGAGCTTTTTGCCCTTGAGTCTTTACACCTAATATAGTAGCTAATATAATATAGTGCCTAATTTTCTGAATTATTAAAAAGCAAAATCGTCTCCTTTTCTCCCTTCTATTTCTTTTGTAAGCATGTTTTCCTTAACAGTTTGTCCCTCCCCCCTCCCAATATTTTAGGCTTTCTTCCTTTTCCTTTAAAGCCTCCCACTCCACCATGGGGCTACTAGTGTGTCATGTGTCTGATCTCTGTGCCAGTTTAAATGCCATTACTCTTTTTCTTCTCTCCTCCATTCTCCAATCTGCTGCTGAGCCTTATTCATAATAGCCAGAAACAGGAAACAACCTTAATTTCCCTCAACCAAAGAATGGATACAGAGAATGTGGATCATTTTCAGAATGGAATCCTATTCAGCTATTAAAAACAAGGACATCATGAATTTTGCAGGCAAATGGACAGAACTAGAAAGTATCATTCTGAGTAAGGTAACCCAGACACCAAAAGACATATCTGGTATGCACTCGCTGATAAGTGGATATTAGCCAAAAAAGTACAGAATGCCCATGATACAACACACAGACCATAAGAAGTTTAACAAGAAGGAAAGCCCAAGTGTGGATACTTCAAGCCCACTTAGAAGGGGGAAGAAAATAATCATGGAAGGTATAGGGAGGGAGAAACTTGAATGTGAGAGAGGACGAAAGGAGAAAGGGGGACAGGACCATGTATGAGAAGAGACAGGAGAAAAGCCCAGAGGTCTAAAGGAATGAATGGAAATTTTCAGCTGCTGGGGATGGGGGGTGGAGAAACCGCCAGAAATTCCCAGATACCTAGAATGTGAGAGGCTCCCAGGACTCAATGGGTATGACTTTAGCCAAAATGCCCAACAATGGGGAGATGGAACCTGAAGAAACCACCTTCAGTAGATAGACAGGGCCCCCAGTGTAGGGATGGGTTCATCGACCTACCTTCAAATGTTCGACACGGAATTTTTCCAGTCTAAAAGAAATTCAGAATCAAAACTGGAGCAGAGATTAAAGGAAAGGCCATCCAGTGACCATCCCAATTTAGGACCCATCCCATGGGCAGGCACCAAACCCTGACGCTATTACTGATGCCATGTTGTGCTGTCACACAGGAGCCTAGCATGGCTATTCTCAGAGAGTCTACCAGCTGCTGACTGGAACAGATACAGATACTTACAGCCAAGCATTGGACTGAGGTCCAGGAACCCTATGGAAGAGTTAGGGGAAATTTTGAAGGAGATGAAAAGGATTGCAACCCCATAGGAAGACCAACAGTATCAACTAACCCAGACCTTTGTAAGGTTCCAGGTACTAAACCACCAACCAAAGAGCATACATGTGCTGGTCTGTGGTCACCACCCACCACCCCATCCCCCACCCTAGCCACACAAGTATGTAGCAGATATCTGACATGTCTGACCTTAGTGGGAGAGAATGCACCAATCCTGTAGAGACTTGATGCTTCAGGGAAGGTGGATGCTGGGGCGGAGGGGGCAGCAGGGGTGTGTGTGAGAGGAGTACCCTCTTCACCAAAGGGGATTAGAGAGGGGGTGAAGAACTCAGAGTGGGGCCTGGAGAGGGGGCAACAACATTTGGAATGTAAATAAATAAAATAATTAATTAAACTAAATAAAAAATAAAAATCAAAGGGCAGTAATTCCCTTTGGATATATCTTCAACTAAATTCAGCAAAGCTTAATATATGTAACAAATTATTTACATACTAATATACCATATGTAGAAAACCTAAAAATTTATATATCTCCTGCTGATATTTGCAGCTTGTGTTCCCTTATCATTTTCTTTTAACCTCTAATAAAACTGCTTTTGAGCTTTTGTTTGAAACCATACTTATATTATTTTCTCAAGACTAAGAATCTCAAGAGGGGGCTATGTTCCCCTGTATCACTTACTTCATCAAGTATTTTGTCACAGCAATAAGAAAAGAAAGTAACACTCCATCTTGCTACCAGGCCACCAATAGAGAGGCCCAGGTATACCAACTTAATCAGTGACTACCATCACTCGGGTGGATCTACCAGGCTCTTGCCACTACCCAGGGCCAGGGCAGCAGCTCTGCAGGACATCTCCACGGCCACCGGCCA
Source organism: Apodemus agrarius (assembly GCA_964023405.1). Lineage (NCBI taxonomy): Eukaryota > Metazoa > Chordata > Mammalia > Rodentia > Muridae > Apodemus > Apodemus agrarius. Next base: position 94,533,816 of record OZ030012.1, on the reverse strand, counting down.
TGTACCAACTCTGTTGGAAACCTCCTTCCCTGAGGTCCTCTCAGCACTCACAGAGGCAGTCTCTATCTTGCCGCCTGATCATCAGTACAGAACCAACAGGCGGGCCCAGCCTCATGGGAGGTTCAAACACCAGCCAGTGACAACAAGACCAACTAACGTCAGAGATAACCAGATGGCAAAAGGCAAATGTAGGAACATTACTAACAGAAATCAAGGCAGCATGGCAGCATCTGAACTCAGTTTGCCAACAAGAGGAAGTCCTGGATACCACAACACACCAGACAACTAAGATGTGGATCTAAAATCACTGATCAGGATGCTGAGAGCAGAACACATAGATAAATCTCTTAAAGAAATACAGGAGAAAATGGATCAAAACTTAGAAGCACTTACAAGGCAAACACAAAAATCACTTAAAGAAATCCAGGAGAATGTGGATCAAAAAATAGAAACCAATAAGGAGGAAATACAAAAATCACTTAAAGAAATACAGGAGAATGTGGGTCAGCAAGTAGAAGTTATAAAAGAGGAAACACAAAAATCTCTTAATGATTTACATGAAAACACAAACAAGAAAGCGAAAGATCTGAGCAAATCCATACAGGTTCTAAAAACAGAAGTAGAAACAACTAAGAAATCGCAAAGGGAGACAACTTTGGAGATAGAAAACCATGGGAAGAAATCAGGGGGTCATACATGCAAATATCAACAATAGAATACAAGAAATAGAAGAAAGAATCTCAGATGCTGAAGATACCATAGGAACCATTGATTCAACAGTCCAAGAAAATACTAAATGCAAAAAGCTTGTAACCCATAACATCCAGGAAATCCAGGACACAATGAGAAGATCAAACCTAAGGATTATAAGTATAGTTGAGAGTGAAGATTTACAATTTAAAGGATCAGCAAATATCTTCTACAAAATTATGGAAGAAAACTTCCCCAACCTAAAAAGGGAGATGCCCATAATATACAAGAAGAATACAGAAATCCAAACAGACTGGACCAGAATAGAAATACCTCCCGTCACATAATAATCAAGACCCCAAATGTACTAGACAAAGAAAGAATATTAAAGGCAATAAGAGAAAAAGGCCAAGTAGCATATAAAGAAAGACCTATCAGAATTACACCAGACTTCTCACCTGAGACCATGAAAGCTAGAAGATCCTGGGCAGATACCATGCAGACTCTAAGAGAACACAAATTTCAGCCAAAACTAGTATACCCAGCAAAACTCAATTGCCATAGATGGAGAAACCAAGGTATTCCATGAAAAAAACCAAATTTGCACATTATCTTTCCACAAACCCAGCCCTACAAAGGATAATAGGGGGAAAACACCAACACAAGGAGGGAAACTATAGCACGGAAGAAGCAAGATAGAAACCTCCTCTCATCAAACCTAAAAGAAGATAACCTGTCAAATACAAAAAATAATTTCAAAAATGTCAGGAGGTAATAATTACTATTCCTTAATATCTCTTAACATCAATGGACTCAATTCCCCAATAAAAAGACATAGACTAACAGACTGGATATGGAAACAGGACCCTACATTTTGCTGCATGCAGGAAACACATCTCAGTGTTAAAGACAAACACAACCTTAGAGGAAAAGGCTGGAAGACAATTTTACAAGCAAATGGTCTCAGGAAACAAGCTGGAGTAGGCTTTCTAATATCAGATAAAATTGACTTCCAACCTAAAGTCATCAAAAGAGACACGGAAGGTCACTTCTTGCTGGTCAAAGGGAAAATCCACCAAGAAGAATTCTCAATACTGAACATCTATGCTCCGAATGCAAGGGCATCCTCATTCATAAAAGAAACTTTACTAAAGCTTAAAGCACATATTGCACCTAACAAAATCATTGTGGGTGACTTCAACACTCCATTATCCTCAATGGACCGATCAGGAAACCAGAAACAAAACAGGGACACAGTAAAACTATTTGAAATTTTGGACTAATTGGATTTAACAGATTATATATATATATACATATATATATGTGTATATATATATACATATATATGTATATATATATACATATATATAAAATCTGTTATATCCATATATATATGAAGATAACAGACTATATATAATATATTTTATATATATAATATTTTATATATATATATAACAATTCATCCTAAAGCAAAAGAATATACTTTTTTCTCAATACCACATGCTACCTTCTTCAAAATCTATCATATAATTGGTCACAAGACAGATGTCAACAAATACAAGAAGATAGAACTAATCCCATGCCTCCTATCAGATCACTATGGAGTAAGAGTGGTCTTCAATAGCAACAAAATCAACAGAAAGTCCACATACACATGAAAACTGAACAATACTCTACTCAATGACAACTTGGTCAAAGAAGAAATAAAGAAAGAAATCAAAGACTTTTTAGAATTCAATGAAAATGAAGGTAAAACCTACCCAAATCTTTGGGACACAATAAAAGCAGGGCTAAGAGCAAAGTCATAGCTCTAAGTGCCTCCAAAAAGAAACTGGAGAGAGCATACACTAGCAGCTTAACAGCACACCTGAAAGCCCTGGAACAAAAAGAAGGTAATTCACCAAGGAGGAGTAGAAGACAGGAAATCATCAAACTCAGGGCTGAAATCAACCAAGTAGAAACAAAGAGAACCATACAAAGAATCAACAAAACCAGGAGATGGTTCTTTGAGAAAATCAACAAGATAGATAAACCCTTAGCCAGATTAACCAAAGGGCACAGAGACAGTATCCAAAGTAACAAAATTAGAAATGAAAAGGGGGATATAGTAACAGAAACTGAGGAAATTCAAAAGATCATCAGATCCTACTACAAAAGTCTATACTCAACACAACTGGAGAATCTGGAGGAAATGGACAATTTCCTAGACAGATACCAAATTTCCTAGACAGATATCAAATACCAGGATCAATTAGATAAGCTAAACAGTCCCAAAATCCCTAAAGAAATAGAAGGGGTTATAGAAAGCCTCCCAACCAAAAAAAGTACGTGACCAGGTGGTTTTAGTGCAGAATTCTACCAGACCTACAAAGAAGACCTAACACCAATATTCTTCAATCTATTCAACAAAATAGAAACAGAAGGGACACTGCCCAACTCGTTCTACAAAGCGACAATTATGCTGATACCAAAACCACACAAAGATCCAACAAAGAAAGAGAACTACAGGCCAATTTCCCTTATGAATATCAATGCAAAAATACTAAATAAAATTCTTGCCAACTGAATCCAAGAGCACATCAAAACGATCATTCACCATGATCAAGTAGGCTTCATCACAGGGATGCAGGATCGTTCAATATATGGAAATCCATCAATGTAATCCACTACATAAACAAACTAAAAGAAAAAAACCACATGGTCATCTCATTAGATGCTGAAAAAGCATTCGACAAAATTCAGCATCTTTTCATGCTAAAAGTCTTGGAAAGAGCAGGAATTCAAGGCCCATATCTAAACATAGTAAAAGCAATATACAGCAAACCAGTAGCCAACATCAAAATAAATGGAGAGAAACTTGATGCAATCCCACTAAAATCTAGGACTAGACAAGGCTGCCCTCTCTCTCCTTATCTTTTCAATATAGTACTTGAAGTTCTAGCGAGAACAATTAGACAACATAAGGAAGTCAAAGGGATACAAATTGGAAAGGAAGGAGTGAAATGATCATTATTTGCAGATGGTATGATAGTATACTTCAGCGACAAAATACGCCACCAGAGAACTTCTACAGCTGATAAACAACTTCAACAAAGTGGCTGGTTATAAAATCAACTCAAGCAAATCAGTAGCCTTCCTGTACTCAAAGGACAAGCAGGCTAAAAAAGAAGCTAGGGAAATAACACCATTCACAATAGCCACAAACAACATAAAGTATCTTGGCGTGACTTTAACCAAACAAGTGAAAGATCTGTATGACAGGAACTTCTAGTCCTTGAAGAAAGAAATCAAAAAAGACCTCAGAAGATGGAAATATATTTCATGCTCTTGGATTGGCAGGATCAATATAGTAAAAATGGCCATCTTACCAAAAGCAATATACAGATTCAATGTAATCCCCATCAAAATCCCAACTCAATTCTTCATAGATCTAGAAAGAGCAATTCTTAAATTCATCTGGAGCAACAAAAAACCCAGGATAGCTAAAACTATTCTCAACAATAAAAGGACTTCTGGGGCAATCAATATCTCTGACCTCAAGCAGTACTACAGAGCAATTGTGTTAAAAACTGCATGGTATTGGTAGAGCGACAGGCAAGTAGATCAATGGAATAGGATTGAAGACCCAGAAATTAACCCACAGACTTATGGTCACTTGATCTTTGATAAAGGAGCTATAACCATCCAGTGGAAAAAAGATAGCCTCTTCAACAAATGGTGCTGGTTCAACATGCAGAAAAATGCAAATTGACCCACTCTTACCTCCTTGTACCAAAATCATCTCCAAGTGGATCAAGGACCTCCACATAAAACCAGACACACTGAAACTAATAGAAAAGAAACTGGGGAAGACCCTGGAGGACATGGGCACAGAGGGAAAGTTTCTGAACAGAACACCAATATCTTATGCTCTAAGATCAAGAATTGACAAATGGGACCTCATAAAATTACAAAGTTTCTGTAAGGCAAAGGACACTGTCAGAAGGACAAAACAGCAACCAACAAATTGGGAAAAGATCTTCACCAACCCCACATCTGACAGAGGGCTAATATCCAATGTATACAAAGAACTCAAGAAGTTAGACCCCAAAGAACCAAATAACCCTATTAAAAATGGGGTACAGAGCTAAACAAAGAATTGTCACCAGAAGAAAATCAGATGGCTGAGAAACACCTTAAGAGATGTTCAACATCATTAGTCATCAGGGAAATGCAAATCAAAACAACCCTGAGATTCCACCTCACACCAGTCAAAATGGTTAAGATTAAAAACTCAGGAGACAACAGGTGCTGGCAAGGGTGTGGAGAAAAAGGAACACTCCTACACTGTTGGTGGGATTTCAAGATGGTACAAGCACTCTGGAAATCTGTCTGGCGGTTCTCAGAAAATTGGGCATGACACCTCCAGAGGACCCTGTCATACCACTCCTCGGCATATACCCAGCAGATTCCCCTGCATACAATAAAGACACATGCGCCACTATGTTCATAGCAGCCTTATTTATAATACCCAGAAGTTGGAAGGAGCCCAGATGTCCCTCAAAGGAGGAATGGATACAGAAAATGTGGTATATTTATACAATGGAATACTACTCAGCAATTAAAAATAATGAATTCATGCAATTTGTAGGCAAATGGTTGGATCTGGAAAATACCATCCTAAGTGTGTTAACCCAATCACAAAAGAATACACATGAAATGCAATCCATGATAAGTGGATATTAATGGGCCCAGAAGGTCTGAATACTCAAGGCACAATTAGCAAGTCAAAAGAGTCCCAAGAAGTAGAAAGGAGAGGACCCTGGTCCTGAAAAAATTGGATTCAGTTTTGTAGTAGAGTACCAGAACAGAGAAATGATTGGGGAGGGTGATTGGGGAATAGGCGTGGGTTGGGGGGGAGAGGACATATGGGACATATGGTGAGGGGGGAACTGGGAAAGGGGAATTGTTTGGAATGTAAACAAAGAATATGGAATAAATAATAATAAATAATAAAAGAAAGTAACTAATACCAAAATTATTAAAAGACTAAATTTATGAATCACATGAATAGATGATAAAATACAAATCAAAGGCAAAGGAAATACAGTCGATAAAGTCATAGAAACTGTGTCGAACACAGAAAAATATTTGTCCATCCAGATACAGGAGGCCAAACAAACATGACAGTAGCTTCTTCGTTTATTATAAATGTAGCATAAATGGTAGAGATCAAGAAGAAATATTTAAAGTTGTAAAAGAGAAATACCAGTGAGCACAGGCAAACTGATCATGATACAGCAGTCTTCCTAATGAAAACCCTAAAGTCCTGGGGGATATGAGATACAAGTTTGTTTTTCAAAGATTTATTTCATGGGGGAGTGGGACCAGGAAAGGGGATAACATTTGAAATATAAATAAAGAATATATCTAATAAAAATTTTATTTACTTTTATTTTAGGTGTTTCATTTTGGGAGTGTTTTGTAAACATGATATACACTAAATGAGAACCTAGTGCCTGTGGAGCCAAAATGGGTGGGGCACTGGACTCCCTAGAACTAGAAGTACAAATGGTTATAAAGCACCATGTGAATGCTAGGAAGCATACCAAAGTCCTTAACAAGAGCAATAAGTTCTTTTTTTATTATTATTGAATATATTCTTCATTTACATTTCAAATGTTATACCCTTTCCCAGTCCCCCCTCCCAGAAAAACCCCAACCCATCCTCCCACCCCCTGACTCCAAGAAGATGCCCCTCTGCCCAACCCACTCTCACCTACCCCCTCCCTCGATTTCCCCACACTGGGAAATCTTTGGAGACTTCATAGGACCAAGGACCTCTCCTCCAACCAATGCCCAACAAGGCATTCCCCTGCCACAAATGAGGCTGGAACCATGTGTACCCCTTGGTTGATGGCTTAGTCCCTGGGAGCCCTGGGGCATCTGGTTGGCCGAGTGTCATTCTTCCCATGGGGCTGCAAACCCCTTCAGCTCCTCCAGTCTTCCCTCCAACTCCTTCATTGGGGACACCCACACTCAGTCCAATGGTTAGCAGCTAGCATCTGCCTCTGTATCTGTAAGGCTCTGGCAGGGCCCCTCCATAGACAACCATAACAGGCTCCTTTCAGCATGCCCTTCATCTGTAATAGTGTTGGGGTTTGGTGACTGTTTATAGGATGAACCCCCAGGTAGGACAGTCCCTGGGAGGCCTTTCCTTCCGTCTCTTCCCCACACTTTGTCTCCATAATTGCTCCTGTGAGTGTTTTGTTTCCTTTCTCAGAAAAACCGAAGCACCCACACTTTGGTCTTTCTTCTTGAGCTTCATGCAGATGCTGGTAAAAATGTGGAGAAAAGAGGAACACCCCACCATTGCTGGTGGGATTGCAAGCTGGTATAACCACTCTGGAAATCGGTTTGGCAGTTCCTCAGAAAATTAGACAGAGTACTTACTACCTGAGGACCCAACTATACCACTCCTGGGCATATACCTAGAAGATGCTCCAACATGTAATAAGGACACATGCTCCACTATGTTCATAGAAGCCCTATTTATAATAGCCAGAAGCTAGAAAGAACCCAGATATCCCTCATCAGAGGAATTGATACAGAAAATGTGGTACATTTACACAATGGAGTACTATTCAGCTATTTAAAAAAATGAGTTCATGAAATTCTTAGGCAAAGGGATGGAAGTAGAAAGTATCATCCTGAGTGAGTTAACCCAATCACAAAAGAACACACATGGTATGCACTCACTGATAAGTGGATGTTAGCCCAGAAGCTCAGCATAAGCAAGATACAACTCCCACAAATAAGTGATCTTAACCACTGAACTGTCTCTCTAGCTCTGAGATGATGTTTTTCAAACTCTAAAAGATGATAACTGCCCACCCAGTTTACTATACTTAAATCTGTATTTCCATATTCCAAAATCAGAGACTACCGCACACACATGCACAGACACACAAACAAATAAATACCCATAGAACATAAAAACAAAAATTCTCAACAAAATACTTGCAAACCAAGCTCAGTAGTACATTAAGAAGATTACACATTGCGGCCAAGTTGACTCTATTCCAGGAATAAAAGCATAGTTTAAGTATGCAAATCAATAAATGGAATATAAAATATAAGCAGACCTAAGGACAGAACCCAGACAATCTAACAATGTATATGTGAAAAGTCTTTGGTAAAGTTCAACAATACTTCATTATTCAAAAAAAAAAACTCTCTGAAGAAACAAAAAATTGAAAGAGCACACCTCTAGTAAAGGCTGTGTGTAACAAATCTATGTCTATCATTATGAAAAATAGAGGACAACTCGATGTGTCTTCACTATAATTAATAAGGAAAGGAAAGAAGGAAGGAAGGAAATGGAATAGAATGGAATGGAATGGAATATAAGTAAAAAAAGGAAAATGTTGAATGGTTCTTCTTTCAGATTATATAGCCCTGCATATGTAGAAGAACCTACCTATATATATACTCCATCAGAAAATTCCTAGAACTAAAAAGCACTTTCAGTAATCTTTGGCAACTGTCCAGTGACTCCCAAAACAATAGAGGCTCTTACCTTTCCTCTTAGTTGTGTGCCAGACCTTGAGAGTGATGACTTATTGCTGAACACACAACATCCTTCTGTCACAGAACTTGGAGAAATAAGTTGGAAGTCTCCTTCCTGATGGCTATATCTCATAGTGTCTAAAGGTGCTGTGCAAGACACTAGAGAAGAAAATGTATCAACATCCCTAACTTCTTGTAAATCCTGTGAACTACAATAATGGCCATGATAGTTAATGGTTAACATTAATAATAGTCACGTTAATGATAAGTATTCATAATGGTCATGATAATTAATGGTAAACATTAATAATGGCCACAATAATGATAAACATTTACATTCTGAGTAATCAGTTCTCAACGATCAGGTCAAAGACCATTTCTATTTCTATTTCATACCTCAGGTAGTGACTAAAATTTCAATGCAAGATATTGTGTTTATACTCTCAGGTGTATGCTTAGATCACCCTTTAAATTCTCTCAATTGTTTTCATCTCTTTGGGTTATCATTTATTTTTTATTGGTTACTTTATTTATTTACATTTCAATTGTTATCCCCCTTTCCACTTTCCCTTCCACAAACTCCCTCCATCCTGCTTCTATGAGGGTGCTCCCCCACCCACTCCTGCCTTACCACCCTAGCATTCCCCTACACTGGGGCATCCAGCCTCCACAGAACCAAGGGGTTCCCCTCCCACTGGTGCCATATAAGGCTATCCTCTGCTACATATGCGGCTAGAGCCATGGGTCCTTCCATGTGTATGCTTCAGTTGGTGATTTAGTCCCCGGGAGCTCTGGGAGGAGGGGGGTCTGGCTGGTTGATATTGTTGTTATTCCTATGGGGTTGCAAACCCCTTCAGCTGCCATTTATTTTTTTTTTTTCAAATTAATTGTCATCAGAGACTGAAATCATTGGTTTTTCTAGTTACAATAATTCATTCCATAAATACTTACTGTAAACTACTGCAGTTATAGTAAATTAGCTGTGTATGAATTATGCTTTAATGGAATGTATATTGTTTGGGGGAGAGAAAGAAATGTTAAAGCAAGATGATGATAAAACCAGGGCAATAAAAAATTAAAACCTTCTGTGGTAGGGTAGAGTTGCAGTAAAGCTGGGTTAAGTGTTGAGGAAAGCCATCTCTAGGAAGGTTAACAGATAGTCTATGCCTTAGTGGAGAGGAGTCCAAACAAAAGAAAGCCCTTTCAATGTTGTAAAGACATGAGAAAGTAAAGAACGTGCCATATTTGCCCAATAGCCAGGACAGAGAAGGGCTGTAACAAAGTTATGCAAGGAGTTTGGATTCTGTAATACCTAAAAGAAGATGCCAGGCTAAAGAACAGTTCCCCTCCTGCAAGCCTTCTTGTTAGCCAATCCTTCCTTCAAGGGCTAAAGTGGTTACAATCAAGGAGGGCTACAGCTCTAACTCAGGGGGCAGTCAGTCAAACCAGTGCCCTGAGATTTAGTTGAAATCTCAAAGTTAATCCTTAAAACTACTTCTTTCACTTTATTTCTCAGCTTAATTAGATGATTTAAGGGTAAAATGTTTTAAGGGTTACATTCTTCATTTCTTAAAGATTTGACTTGGGTCCTCTGCAAGAGCAGAAAGCGTTCTTAGCCACTTAACCATCTCTTCAGTTCCAAGGACAAATATTTTTAATGATGCTATTTTAAGCTAGTAATGAAAGCTCAATCATGGATATTCATTAGCTTCAGAGATTATGTTAACCAAGTATCCGATTATAACATTGAGATCACCTGCTTTTAGAGCTTAAATGAAGAAAGCATCCAAAACACCTTTAAGAATCTATGATCAGAAAAAAAAAGAGGGGAAGAATTGAAAAACATCAAATGAATGTTTGTTCTGTCTTGACTGTACTGAGATACAAAGGATATTTTCCTTCTATCTCAGAAAGATGCAAATAAGTCATGTAGCCCAGGAGTGTGAAGACCTTATTAGCTTACAGCACAGGAGGATTCCTGAGGTTTGATGTTTTCTGATTTTTTAAAGCATCTGCCCTGAAATTTTTATCACATAATTATGTAAAACAAACTATTATGCTTTATAATATTTGCACTGGTGATTGTAACATCTTGCAAATCTGTAAGCATAAGAGCAGCCAGACAGCACATTGAGAGTGAATCTAAAACACTAAAAGAAAAGAAGTAATGCATACTAACGTTTTGCATACGAACAGAACGAAGGTTGTAGAAATATCCCTAGAATTCCAAGTGCTCCATTTAGCTTAACAAATTTTACAGAGAGAGGGAGAGAGAGAGGGAGGGAGGGAGGGAGGGAGGGAGGGAGGGAGAGAGAGAGAGAGAGAGAGAGAGAGAGAGAGAGAGAGAGAGAAAGAGAGAGAGAGAGTCTCATGCTTGATAAATTAGGTAATTTATACAAACTGAAGATTTTTAAAGTATATTTTAGTGGCTTTATGTTTATATCTGTACATCACTCTTGTACATGTTCACTCCATTCTGGAGGAGCATGAAATTCATTTTAAGACTAGACAGCATACAGCCTACTAACTTAATCTGGACAGCTATTTATCTAGTGCTGTCTCGGTAGATTACAAATAGACTTCATTTCAATATTCTTCAACCGGGTTGTATCTTTTTAAATATTTTTTAATGAGCATGTTCTCTAATAGTAAATGTTGAACTTACTATATAAAATGCATGAAAATATCCAAAGCATATAGTCCTACTAGTAAGAAGGTACTGCTGCTGCTGATGATGATAAGGAGGAAGATGATGATGATGATGATGATGTATTAGATAAAGTGTTGGCTCACTTGGTATCTAGTACCACGGTCCAAAACCATCATTATGAACATCCTGATGAGTACTTGTCCATTACTTACTTTTTGCTTTCTATATCATTGACTATGGAAAAATTACAAAATAATCTGGACCTCAAGAACCAATGCTACAAATGCTCATTGACTCCCTTGCCGTGTCTTTCTGAAAGGCTGACAGTTCTACTGACATTCCTGGTTGAATACTCTTCCCAACCTAACGAGAACATGTGGAAAACCCAAGATACAGAGGTAGCTTACTCACCTCTGTAACTACATTCAAAGATATACTGTATTCAACAATGTTTCATTTAAAAAAGGAAAAACTAAAATTTGCTACCACATTTCTGTAGGAACTCAATAACTCCATTGCTTTTGAGTCTCAGCTTGAGAAGTACATTAAAAGAGGGTTTAAAGGGAGCGTATTGTATCACTGGAGAAGTTCTGAGAAATCTATGGCCAGTGTTGGGAGGATTCAACATGGTAGACTACTGCAAATAGTGATGATACCAAGTAGGGAGTTCCTGTCCTAAGGGAGAAAATATCTGTGAAGAAACCAGGGAAGATGTCTGCAGAGAGGCTGACAAGAACATGGAGAGGACCCATTTCCAAAATTGTCCTGTGACACCCACATATAAGAATACATGCAAACACACACACACACACACACACACACACACACACACAGTCATACATACACCATGCACATGATAAAATGACTCTTAAAAATCTCATGGTTAAAGGTATTATGCATGATAGCCATAAAAACTTTAAGATGCCAAAATAAATTGAGCTAAAAAAACTGAACTCTCATGAAAGAATCATAATACAATGAGAATTAAAAATGCAAATCTCATCGCTTCTCAGCCTTTTGGCTAAGATCAAATGTAAAAATGCAAATCTCTTACAATAAATAAATAAATAAATAGATTTGCTCTGTTTATGGGTAGGAAGAGTTAACTGGGTTTTGTTCTTATAACACCAGTTAGATATTTTGACAATAAAGAAGTTAGTTATGATATAAATGTTTTTAAAAGGAAATGAATTTGTGGAAATTCAATTTTCTAGACCTTTAAAAAAAACTACATGGTTACAAATATATACATTATATAAGTAACCACATTACTTATTAAACATATTAAAATGGAATATTCTTGTATTGCCTCTCACCAAAGCCAATCGTTTGCATATGCAAAATCAGTATATAAAAAGCAAATATGATAAGCTTATATAAATTCCATAATAATTAATGAAAAACTGCTGAAATCACGATGACCTTGAGGCAAAACAAAGAGAGGAGTTTCTCAAGTACTTGTTAAAATGCTTATAGAGTTATAATAATAAAACACATTAATGTTGGGACACATATAGAAAAAAACAAATAGACCAGTGGGTAAAAAACGAAGGGCTCCAAGAGATGCATTCATATATCAAAGACTCCCTGATATATGTCAGATGCATGATTTACTAATATCTAGGAAAACTGATGGGGAATATATGAAGTAGACTCTCTAAGTAGCTATCCTAGAGCAATTACCCACAGGTGTTCAAAGGCACACGTGTTTACACTGCCAACTCACTTGAATCAATGTAAGTGTACACAATATACTAGATTGACAAATTGTGGTTTATTTATAAAATAAATGATATTCATCAGTTGAAATAAAAGAGCAACACAAACACAGGTTTGTCTCGGCAACATAGTGAGTAAATCCTCACACTTCTTATTAAAATGAAAATACTTTAATATTTTTGATATCATACAAGAAGAAAGAAATACGCTCATGCACTTTGATCAGAAACTCTCCTTCGCAATCTATCATGGCTGCAATTTTTTTTTTTAGTAGATCAGAAACACCGTACACAAAAACATGTTCATTGCTTTGTTGCACTCAGCAGCTAAACTAGAATAATTTAAGTGTGAAAAGTAACAAGATAATTGGGCAGGTCTGAATAAAATCACTTTATAAGTTCATTCAAACTTATTCAAAAATAAACTCACAATAAACTATCACAGGACAAGATAAAGTTATTGAATCCTGGGTAATTGCAGCTTGCGTGACACAATCCAGATGTCAGAGTGACTGGAATAGCACACACCAACCTACCACACAGCTCAGTCACAGGACCACATGCTGCCTGCTTGGCTCAGTCTGGTCTCTCAGATCTCTGTGTTATCAGAAAGTGACAGCACAGAAAGCCAGAAAACCATGCTCACCTGATATTCTTAGCTTTTTTTCCCTAAATCAAATCCCATTCTAGTATTATTAGGACTGTTTTCCAGTGTCAGACTAACATGCCACTGAAGTGCATCTATAGTTCTAATTCATGCTATAAATGTTTTCATATATAAAAATTAGGTGTCAAAAGAAAAGTACACACACACACACACACACACACACACACGCGTGTGCGCACACACACATATTATTCTATATCATTCATAATTTCTGACCCATGAAAACCAGAGCATGCTCTGCATGATCCTGAGAAGATTTGGACATTCCCTCTTATCAATTAAAAGAACACTACACCTGGAAACACCATGAATCCAGATTCACAATTTCTTTAGCCTTGAAGTAGATGTCAGTGGAGATTACATTTATTTTAGCAAAGGCTTTAGAATATAGCCATGATTATATAATCCAAAAATAAGTTCTATGTGCCAAACATTAATTAGTATTAAAGCATATTTATTCAAACCTCCCAATGCAGTAGTGGAATAAGCATCTATAATAGCTTGTGTGTTCAGCATATAGCCTGCCTTTTACCTCCAGACTATATAAGTGTGAACTTCCTTGGGAAAAAAACATCAAAGATTTCGAACAGACATCACTTTTGTACTATACATACTTGTCTTAAACAGTTTAAGCAACCCAATAAACCAAACGCAAAAGAGACACAGAGAAGAAAGACAAAGACTATGAATTTTTTCCTCAATGACACCTGCCAGCATACGTGGGGAGAGGGGAGAAAGGTAACTGTGCTCTGGAGGCAGAGGAAGGACTCTGCCTAACTAATCAGGTCCTAATGTCTGACTGCAAAATGCAGGAGAAAACAATTCTATTGTTTGGTACTACCAAGGCAATTTGTTAAGGAAGTAACAAGAAACAAAAGAGACATTCTCTCTCTTTAAAGTAAACCTTTTTCATTTTTACTATCAAGTATATAAGTGTGCACTTGTCCTTGAGAATTGGAATTAAATACACCCAGAGAGATACACAGGCACACCACACACACACACACACACACACACACACACACACACACACACCAAAGAGCTAGCAAATTAATACATGGTTGCAAACTCTACTATTCTGAAAGGGTAGTGTGTCATTGATTATAAGCTGTCTCCTAATTTTAAAATGATTTTAGTTTCAGAGCAAGAAAGTCTGTTAATAAAGCTCACTATTAAATCTTCCTTTAAAAGCCATACAAATACATCAAGGTCCTGGGACTGTAAAATGTCTCTGGGATTAAAGGTGTTTGCTATGCAAACCTGGCAAGTAGTGTTCGATCCCCACAACCCAGGGAAAATGTGGAAGGAGGGAACCAACTCCATAGAGTTTTCCTGTGAACACCACAGGCAGAAAGTGGCATGTGTGCCCTTATGCATACACACACACACACAGAGAGAGACAGAGACAGAGACAGAGACAGAGAGGCAGAGAGACAGAGAGACAAAGACCGAGAGAGACAATAATAAACTGTTTTAAAAAAAGAAAGATTATATCCAATTCTTTTGGGAATCATAGCATCTATTACGTAGCAAGTCTATCATTGTACACTTAATAATCTCCAGGAACATCAAAAAGAGACACCATAGTGTTCAAAGGAAGTATGAATTAGGAAAACATAAACTTTGGTCTTTATCTTTGTCTAGCCCCTGACAAGAGAGGTAAAGCAGAGAGATGTGTGCCATCTAACAAGATAATTCATGCATTTCCTTTTAGTTCATCACCCTTCTCTCTTTAATGGGCTTTCTGGTACCTTGACATATCTAAAGGTTAAATACCAAAAGTTAATGCAAATTCAAATTAAAAAATCATTTTATTGACAAAGGCATTCAATTAAAAAGGATACTCGATACTTAAGGAAGCAGTTTTTCCTATCAAGGATTTGATGATGGTTATTTTTAATTTTTTTTCATTGTACATGGGCACTTTGAAGTGTAACTACCATTTTGAGAATGGTGGCAAGTGAATCCTAACACACATGGGAACTGGTTTGGTAAAAATTGTAATAGTAATACAGGAAAGTCTACGTCAGGAAACTCCTGCGTGGAAAACAGCTAGCATTCGAGTCAGGCTGCCTTGAAGTTTGCACATTGGACTAACAGTGAATCATGGGTATATATTCTGTCGTACAATACGTTAAGAAAATGGACACACTTAAAATGCAACTCCCCCCAAGACACTCAATTTCATCTAATTCTAACAG
This sequence comes from Apodemus agrarius, assembly GCA_964023405.1. Lineage (NCBI taxonomy): Eukaryota > Metazoa > Chordata > Mammalia > Rodentia > Muridae > Apodemus > Apodemus agrarius. The sequence goes on along the minus strand of OZ030012.1, from coordinate 94,518,342 downwards.
TGATATATCAATAATTGGAGATCATAATTGACTTGCTTCCTTTTCTGCTACTTTCAAGACTCACAAAATCCTTAAGCATACCCGTGACTGTTACGATATGGAAATGGTGTGAAATCTACTGTCCGGAAGACTTTGAGTATGCCAGCTGTAATTACAGCTTCATTGTGTTTCCCCTTTTGACATCCAGAGACTGACTCCGGACTCTAGGACATCTGGCTGGTCTGAGATAGCCAGTTTCACAGTGTACCATTCCTGATCGGTGTTTTCATTAGCTCATCACATTGGCGTTGGTGGAGGCATGCGGATTGCATTTACAATAAACACGGCCATATGCTGCACTCTTGCTTTTTAATTCTGTTTTCGGGAAGCTTTATGGAAAACATTTTACTATGACATTGTGAATGTTCTTAGGGAGACTCACACCAAGCATGGTGACAGATCCTGTCCCTGCCCTTGCGACTTGTAATTGCCTTTTTTGTGGTACACTTATGTTTTTAAAAGAGCAAAGGCTACAAACAAAACAGGTGCACTGGATCTGGGTACATTTGCTATTCTGTGCCTTCTTTATTTTGCTGAGAACATAAAGAAAAATGTCTTCAGGTGTGGTGAGTACCCTTTGTCATCTTGACACAGAACATAGTCACCTGGGATAAGAGAACGTCAACTGAAGAATTGTCTCAATCAGATTGGCCTATGGGCACCTGTGGGGCGTTTTGCTGATTAATGATTGATGTGGGTGGGCCTAGCCCTCTGTGGGCAGTACCACATCTAGCATGTTAGTCTAGGTTGTATAAGGAAGCACTAGTACTGATGCTGTGTTGTGCTTACAGACAGGAACCTAGCATGGCTGTCCTCTGAGAAGCCCAACAACTAGCTGACTGAGACAGATGCAGATACTTACACCCAACCATTGGACTGAATTCGGGGACCCCCGTGGTTGAAGTAGGGGAAAGCTGGAAGAAGCTGAGGAAGAGGGCAACCCCATAGGAAGACCAACAGTCTCAACTCAGTCAGACCCCTGAGATCTCTGAGACAATGAGCCACCAACCAGGCAGCATATACCAGTGGTTCCAAGGCCCCTGGCACATATACAGCAGAGGGCTGCCTGGTCTGGCCTCAGTGGGAGAAGAGGCACCTGACTATTGAGAGATCCCAAGGAGGGAGGAGGCCTGGAGGGAAGAGGGTGAACATCTTCTTGAAGACAAGGGGGAGCAGGAATGGGATGAGGAACTGTGGGAGGGCTGGCTGGGGGGGGTAGGGAGGGAGGGCAGTAACAACTGAACTGTAAAAAAAAACAGTAATTTAACAAAAGGAAAAAAAGAAAGCAGTCTGAACACACAATGGTGTTACAATTCAATATATATACAATGTCTGGATTGTGCTAAGTATTTTTAAACTCCTCTAGAATTCTTACTTTTTAAATCAAGAAAGCCAAACATGTATTAGCAGGAAGTGAAGGCCAGAAGAATCTTTCACAGGCATTCTTAAAATGATGTTTATGGGTTTTAAGCCTTTTTCTTTCCTTTGCTTACTACAATAAGCAAATGATTGCTTTTGCTTCTTTGCGGGTTTTTTTTTTTTTGAAAGTTTTAATTTTGTTTTGTTTTGTGAAGATTGGAATGGCACTAGAAATTGCTTTAAATAAAATTTCATGTTTGTGTCATGATATCTGTCTTGACAGTTTTTTGCTTTCCTGACAACAAAAAGGGAAATTCTTTGGCACATTGGCATCATCTTCACTGTATTGAATAGTTTCTTTGTAGTGTCACTGATACTCACTTCCTTATCTTCAAAGTGATTTTTTGAATTTCCTCAGTTTCTGTTGTTATATCCCCCTTTTCATTTCTAATTTTGTTAATTTGGATACTGTCTCTGTGCCCTTTGGTTAGTCTGGCTAAGGGTTTATCTATCTTGCTGATTTTCTCAAAGAACCAGCTCTTGGTTTTGTTGATTCTTTGTATGGTTCTCTTTGTTTCTACTGGGACATATGGAGAGGAGGGAACTGGGAAAGGGGAAAGCCTTTGGAATGTAAACAAAAATATAGAAAATAAAAAATATCAAAAAAATAAAAATTAAAAAAAGGAAAAAATAAGTCTTTGATTCTCTCAATATACATATCAATTCATACATCGATAGACGGACAGATAAATGATGGAGAGAGAGAGAGAGAGAGAGAGAGAGAGAGAGAGAGAGAGAAGAAGCAACCATTTGGATTTTGAAGGACTTCAGGGAGCATCTTCAAGTTAGCATAAGAATGTGTAATAAGAGCCGGGCATGGTGGTGCATGCCTATAATCCCAGCACTCTGGAGGCAGAGGCAGGCGGATTTCTGAGTTCGAGGCCAGCCTGGTCTACAGAGTGAGTTCCAGGACAGCCAGGACTACACAGAGAGGCCCTGTCTCAAAAAAAAAATGTGTAATAAATTTTGATTGAGGACCAGCCTTACGGCTCAGTGGGTAAGAGTGCCTATCAGGAAGGCCTGCACTTGAGCCTCACTATCCACAGTAGAAGGAGAAAACCAACTACCAACCTCCACACACGCACCAAAGCACACATGCTTCCCTTCCCCCACCATGATACACACAGTAATAATAAATATGTTGGGTTTTTTGTTTTGCTTTGTTTCAAATTCACTGTCCTCTGTATAAGGCAGATGTTGCAATAAGGAAGGCTTTAAGTCCATCCTCAAGACTATGGTCCTTGTTACATTGTTTCCACAGTGGGTAGAGCTGAAGAGGAGACATCACTGGCCTTGGTGGCCTCTGCCCCTTAGGCTCATTGTCCTTTTCCTCTTTCATGTGTTTTCCCCCTGCACTTCTGTGTGATGTTTTCAACCCTCCAACCTCAGCAAAAAATTTGCAGACTTCTGCCTGGTACCAGAAGTCCTAACAAGATTCAGTGACAGATTTCAGGACTAGTAGCAGAATCCCTCATGATCTGCAGATTCACATTGCTTTAAGCAAGTAAGGGCATCTCTGAATCTACTCCACAAATATGGTTGATAGGTATGCCACTTGTAATTTTCAAGACATTAACAGGTAAGAAAAGATCTTACCTGTTCTTAAAATCATAACCACAAAGAAAAAAAGGTCATCTGTTTACACCCAAATAAAGTCATCAGTGTGCTTTTATTTTAATGAGATATGGTCAAAAAGATTCAATCATCTCCACTAATACAATAATGTTTTCTATGATAAGAAGAATGCTGGCAAATTTTGACATTACTATTATTATTCAAAATTAAAAGTATAGTATCTAGTGAGCTACATCTATTCTCAGTTCCAGTGCCAGACCTGCTATGAGTACAACGAAGAGGGAAGACATAAAGGTGGAGAGAGACAGGGGGCAGAGACAAAGAAGAAAAGAAGGGAAAGAGGGAAGGAAGGGGAGGGAGGAAAGAAAGAAAGGAAGGAAGGAAGGAAGGAAGAAAGGAAGGAAGGAAGGAAGGAAGGAGGGAGGGAGGGAGGAGGGAGGGAAGGAGGAAGGAGGGAGGACAGAAGAAGGAGGAGGGAGGGAGGGAGGGAGGAAAGAAAGGAAGGAAGGAAGGAAGGGAGGAAGGGAGGAAGGAAGGAAGGAAGGAAGGAAGGAAGCAAGGAAGCAAGGAAGGAAGAAAAGAAGAGAAGAGGGCGGTAGCTATGGATCAAGAGTTGTGTGGTTTGGGATCTCTTCCAGAGAAACTGAAGCCCCCAGCCCCAGCATGTTTCTGATATAGAATTGACAGAGATGGGCTTATCACATACAGATGAGTGTGGAGATGGGGTTACATACAGATAGGTGAGGAGGCAAGATTTATGGATCCCAAAATACACAGCCAAGGTGTACAGATAGATCAAGGAGACAGGACTGGCTAATTACGGTAGGAGCAGATTCTGTTGGGGAGCAGTCTTTAGGCTGTAAATATCTGGAGGAGAAAGCTAGGAGGGACAATTTCTCTATACCATATCAACATCCACGCATGAGCCAGATTCACTTTAACCCATGTCTCACCACAGAGGAAGGCTTTGCTGCTCCTCTATGGGTCTGAACCTCCTCTGGGGTCCTTGACTCGGCCGTACCCCATCAACTGTACACACTCACAGAGATGGCTCAGTGTGTAAAGGTACTTGCTGCCAAACTGGATGACCTGAGTTCAATTCCTCAGTATCCTTAAGGCAGGAGAACAATTTCAAGTTATTCACTGACCTCGACATGTGCACTATGGAAGTGACACCCTCACCCACAAACACTCCTACACAAATAAATAAGAAACTTAATTTTTTTAATTCTTTTAAATGGTAGATATTAGAAAGTCCTGGAGAAAAATCTTGAAAGAAAAGCAATAAAGAAAAAGGACTTAATATCCATATTTTTGCAGACTTATGCAAATGAAAAATTTAAGATTCAGTAGAATGTATTGTAATTTCTCTGTCTACTAGAAAGATCCTATCTGTAGTCTTTACTCGTTCAACGAATAGGTAACTAGCACCATATGTGCCAACCACTGTCACAGGAGCTAGAAACAGGAGTTCAATAAAAACATCAAATCTCCTAGCTACTGAAAACTGAGACAAAAAGATTGAGAACTCAAGGTGATGCTGAGTTACAGAGTAAGACCTCATCGTAAAAATAAATGCTGTCTGTCTTCCTGGGCTTTCACTGGTTTTCTGTTTTCTGAAAGTTAAATGCCCAGAGAAGAAGAATATCATTAATTTTAGATTTATGATTAAAGCCTTGGTGACATTTTAGTAATGACTACCATTGTCCACAAAAATGGCAAAAAGGATTGGAGAGTTGGTTCAGTGGGTAAAACAGTTCATGTTTTTGGAGAAGACCTGGGTTCAATTCCCAGCACCTACGTGGTGGCTCACATTCACCTTTAACACCAGATGCAGGTAATCCAATGCCCCTTCTGACATCCACAAGTACTAGACACACGTGCATGGTGCACAATAGAAATAAATAAAATAAAATAAATATATCTTCATAAGCTAGATGACTGAGACCCTCTTTGTGGGGACAATGCATGTGCCTTTAAACTCAGAGTCAACACAGGACTCATTATTCCATCACAAATTCACAAAATCCCATCATCTGGATAAGTCACTAAAGAAAAAAAACCATGATGTGAACTTTGCTCAACAAAGGCTAAGAAAAATATTGAGTCCGAGGAGGTTCATCTGAAATTGGGCAACCCACTGTTCAGAAACTTTGATTTTAGACTTCACATGTGCAGTCCCACCGTGTATTGTATGGGTCAGTGGGCTCAACCACATGGCGTGTACAGTGGTCACTATTATCAAAGGAGCATCTGGAGGATGCCCACGGTTAATGAGAATTCCATTCTTGAACATTTCATTGAAGAATGCGAGTTTCCTCTAATGTGTCTAGTTTCGGCAAGGTGTCATTTTTATTAACACAACCTGAGACTTTGCTGATTGTATGTTCTCCTACTCCTCAGATAATACATCATGATAAATAATAAGAATTTCAAAGTTTTATATGAATGTGTATGGCGTTATAAACAAACATCCATGGTAAGTAGCATAATAGAAACCAAGTTAGACCAACATGGTCTTGAAGTAATTTTCAATAAAGTGCAGACACTTGATTATATTATGGGAGCACTTGGTTACCCATGAATAAAATTTAAAATATCCTGAAAACAGAATTAACAGTAATAAATTATTTTGTAGCCACTAAGTTTTGGAGTTCTTAGTTGTGATGGAAAAGTTGAATAGTATCATGTATTAGTAACAATATTTTTTCAATTCATAGTTCTTTGATCTTTCTGGATATTTATTGTAGTTGAAAATCCCTTTCTTTTGCAAAACTTTTCCATCCTTTCCTCTGACCTTCTTTCTTTTTTTAAAAAAAAAATCACCACTGTACTTTCCTCATTTTATTTCATCACAATGCCTTGACTTTATTTGTGTTGTTTTAATTCCCTTGCAGAACTCCTTCCTTTGAGACTTTTCTTTCAGGACCTAGTGTACTGATTATGATCTCACTCAAGACTGATTTTTTTTCCCTGAGAATTTCATAACTTTACCTTCCCCTCCCCCAGGACAGTTTTGCTAGGCATAGGACAAAGGAGCCTTAAAATATTTCCAGTAGATTTTCTGTCAGATACTTCAAAGTTCTAAGTGAAAATGGTCAAATGCATAAATTAATGGTTTAACTAAATACTTTTTGAGAATGTCATACATGAGTAGTATTTTATATTATTCCCACTTCCTCTGTTCTCTCCTGTGTAATTCATGACTCCTCCCAGGTCCTCTCCACTCTCCCTGTATAATTCACGACTTATTCTTTTTCATATACAAACAATCTAATATATCCATTGAGTGTTGCTTATATGTGCATGTGTCTAGCGTGACCACTGTGGCTGGGGAAGAATATAGGGAGGTCATCTGGAGAAAATACATTCTGTCCTCTTCCTCTCTCACTACCTCACCCTGCTTGTTCCTCATTGAAGAGCGCTTGGACTCTGTTCTTTATACTAATAAGCTTGAGTCTTTTGTGTCTAATCCAAATCATTTTGCAACCTGAAAGTCGAAACAGTAAACCACCTGCCTGAGTGTTTCACACAACTTAGGCAAAGAACTTGCCACTTCTTTTCCTCCTTGAGTCTCTGTTTTTCTGAGCTCTTCATTTTGTAAACACACAAATTTATTCAAGCCAGAAGACAAATTCCTGTGCTTCTCTCCTGCCTCTTACCTATCCTTCTGCAGCTTATAGCCAATTGACAAGTGCTGTCATTTGCCTCTCAAGTATTCCTCAGACGCGCTTGCTTCCCTCCACCTCCAGCTGCCAAGCTTAAATTTCTTTCCCTAACACCTTCAGAGTGTGAGAGATTAGGTTTTGGCATACACTTACATAACACTGTGTATATTTCTTTGCGTATTGTTGATTACCTTGTAATTAACTATTCCATATCTGTCTTCTCTGCTACATCTCAAGGGCCACGATGACAAGAGTCATATTTTCTAGTATAGTCCCATCTCAATTCTCAAAGACTATTTATTGAATAAATAAAGGATGTTCAAATAAACTGTGCTTTTGCCAAATTCTGATTTAAGAGACTTTTGTCAAGGGACTGGGCAGTGGCGATTAAGGGTAAGTTCTACTATTCCAGAGGACCCAAGGTCAGTTCCTGCCACCCATATTGGGTGGCCCACAACTGCCTCTAACTAACTTCATGGAATCCACGTCTCTCTTTCAGACTTTGCGGACTCTGTACCCATGTGTGCACACATGAACTTGTGTGTGCATATGTTTGTGCATTCATTCCATCCAAATGAAAAAAAGAATAGCTTTTAAAACAAACCTAGGGGAGCATATATTTAAAACAAATTTTTATATTTGAACTATATATAAGGTTTCTGCACATTTTACATCGTGGCACCAAAAAAAAATCTCTAGGAAAATATATAAAAACAGAACATAAAGGGTTTCTTACACTCTCTTAGCTTTCTATTCAGAAATAAAACTGCACTTTACCCTAATTTAGACTACCTCTTCCAGAGGACCCAATGTGGGACATGACTGTAGCCACATTGCATACAAGCCTCATGTTACAAATGACATGTGGGAGGCATCCCATGCCATAGGAAAAATGTTAATCGGGACAAAGAACAGATTTGTTTTGTCACAAATTTTGAGTGTAAATATGTCTGCAAATACATGTGACAATAACAATCTTCTTGCTTTTCAAAATGTCTTTTAATATCTAATAAGCAGAAAACTAGCACAGTTTCTATTGCTGGTTGTGGTGGTGGTTTTCTGTTTTCTTTTTGGTTTTAGAGAAAAAACTTTTTTCCCATTGTTTTCTTTTCTTTTCTTTTTAAAGTTGAAAACAGACCCTTCTTTCTCTTCTACAATACACCATAACCACGGTTTCCCTTCCTTCCTCTCCTCTTAGTTCCCCACTACCTCCACTTTCTCCTACTTCCCTTAAGAAAAGAGCGGGTCTCCTAGAGACAACAGCCCAACAAGGCACAATACAAGATACAATAAAACAAAGTGAAATAAAACAAGCCTCTCACACAGAGGCTGGACAAGGCAACCCCATAAGAGAAAAAATGTCTCAAGAGCAGCAAAAGGGTCAGATATGCACCTGCTACCAACTAGTAGGAGTCCCACAAAACCAAGATAACAGCAATAACACATATGCAGAGGACCTGGTCCATGCAGGCTCAGTGGTTGCTGCCTGAGTCTCTGTAAGCCCATGTGAGTCCTGCTTAGCTGATTCTATGAGCCATTCAAAAAACTAAGATATATTTCAAATGTGAGCTAATGTCTTAGGTTTTCAACACACACTTCTCTAAATATGTTAAGTAGCCTCAAAAGCACCACAAATCACAAGTGATAAAAAATAATTTATCAGTGGAGAATTTAATTGTTCGACATGCCAATGTGTTTAAGAACCAAATATTGAATGCAACTTAAAAATAGATTCAGGTCACTGAAGGATCCATGTAGGAATGAGCAAGTGGGGACTGGGGAGCGCTTGGAGCAGCTGAGGTCTTACTGGGAGGAAACTGTTGAGGAGCTGGGAGGAGCCCCCACGTGTGTACTCCTGAGTAGCTCTTTTATTGGACTACATCTGGCATCCTTTGTTATTATTTCTGCTTGGCATCCACTGCATCTTTCTATCAATTCTGTGCACAATAAGAACTTGTTCATAAGACATATGATCTCTGTCAGTTTTGGTCTAAGTGTGTATAAATTAATTATATTCTGAGATGATTATGAGAGGCAAAGACAAGTTTGGTGATTTTTCTTTTCGCCATGTTTTGCTTTGGCATACGGGATTGAACCCATAGCCTCATAGATGATGCTGAGTAATCACTCTAATGCTGAGCTATATCCTCATCGCCTAAGAAAGAGAAATTCTCAGACATTTCTCAAGACAAGAGTTCAAGTGTGCAATAAATACATGGAATCACGGTCAATACTATTAACCATCAGGGAAACACAAATTGAAACATGATGATATGCCATCTCACTCCAGCTTAAAGGCTACTGTCAAAGGAAGAAAAAAAGTGAGGAGGAGGAGGAGGAAGAAGAGGAGAAAGAAAAGGAGGAAAAGAAAAGGAGGAGGACATATGGCCCAAGTCTGACAACCTAAGCTCCAACCCTGCTACCTACATGGTAGAAGGGAAAAAAAGCCGACTCTCACAAGTTACAAAAGGGCATGCCATAGCTCGTGTATGTCCACACAAGTCCACACACTTACAATAAATAATTGTAAAATAAAATATTGTTAAAGTTTTATACTGAGAATTCTACACCTAAATGAAGTCTGTGTATATATGTGTGTGTGTGTGTGAGAGAGAGAGAGAGAGTGTGTGTCTGTGTCAATGTGTTACTTTGAGTGTGTCTGTGGCTGTGTGTATCTGTGGATGTATGGATGTGTATGCCTATGGGTAATGGGTGTCTGCGTATGTGTGTTTGAGTGCCTTGGCCCACATGTGGAGGTTAAAAGGCAATCTTAGATACCTTCCTCACCTCCACCTTGCTTGAAACAAGGACTACTTGTTGGTTGCAATTGTGTAAAACAGGATTGCTGAGCCGTGGGAATCAGTTTTCTCCTACCTTGCAAGTTCCTGAAAACTAACTTAGGTTGTGAAGTTTGGCAGCAAGAACCTCTACCTATGAGGCCATCTGGAAGGTCCCCAAAATAAGACATTTTTTACTTTCTTGTCATAAACATTTTGTTTTCACTTATTCAACTAAATTTTGTGCAGGAAAATATTTCTAATGTAAACATAGTGCGCAGTACATGCTTTTTATGATATTAACTTTAGGTAGGAAAACCACCATCATCTTACTGATGGAAGGAGCCGGGGGATTCTGCACACTCATCCTTCTTTCCTTTCCCTCTCTTCCTTGCCTCCCGCCAGGGCTTGGAAGAAGTCAAGGCACACACTCAGCAACTCATGTGCATGGGAAGCACACATTGCACCACAAATTGGTCTTTTCAAATTTCAGTCATTCTAGTAAGTACTGTTGCAATTTAAATAAAAAAGATACATTCAAGTTTCTTTTTTTTTTAACTTAGGAATACTTTTTCCCCCTTTCATTTTATTTTTCATATTCTTTGCTTACATTCCCGGTTCCCCCCTCCCCATAAGTCCCATAAGTCCTCTTCCCTCTGCCCATTCTCCAATCAACCCCCTCCCACTTCTCTGTCCTGGTAATCCCCTACATTGCTGCATCAATACTTTCCAGGATCAGGGCCCTCTCCTTCCTTCTTCTTGGGAATGATTTGATATGTGAATTGTGTCTTGGGTATTCAGAGCTTCTGGGCTAATATCCACTTATCAGTGACTGCATTCCATGTGTGTTCTTTTGTGATTGGGTTACCTCACTTAGGATGATATTTTCCAGATCCAACCATTTACCTAAGAATTTCATGAAGCTACAGGCATGTTCAGAGAAACTTGTATTTATTCGTTTGGAAACGTGCTGCCAAGTTCATATTTGAAGTGGATATTTAATAGATGGAATTGAGTGAATTAATACAAGTAGTTAAAAAAATCATTTTCATTGTTACCATAATTTTGTTGCTCATGATGAAGTAGGAAGAACCCTAAAAGGGAGGTAGAAAACACAAGATGCTATTTTGGTATTAAATTCTCTAACCTAAAGATCTGATGACCAGGACCTTATTATCAAGCAATACAATCGTATTCGGAGATAAAGTATGAACAAATCAAGGAGCTACCCACAGCCCCATGAGGCAGCAAACAGATGTTTTTACCACCTATACCACTACAGAGGAAAGAAAGCAGCCAGCACACAGGAATGATGGGAGTTGGGAATGGAGGATAAGAATCTAATGCAAACCTAGAGAGAGAAGATGAGAAGTTGTGAAACCCTGAAGCCAAGGAAGAACTGGGAATGAACATGAAGACATATCATGAACAATTGCAAGAAGATGACTTTACTACTGCAAAATTACAGGAAACATCCTAGATAACAGAATGTTCAGATAGAAATTAAGAACTAAAGAGCATTTGCTGGAGTGCAATAAATAACTGAGCTAAAAGACAGTTTTAAATTTAAATAAAACAAATACAATTTTTCAAGGCATTTAATTGCCAAGTTTGACTTTATAAGTATCAAAAAAATACATGGAGGGGCCCATGGCTCCAGCTGAATAAGTAGCAGAGGATTGCTTTATCTGCCATCAGTGGCCCTTGGTTCTGTGGAGGCTTGATGCTACAGTGTAGGAGAATGCTAGGGCTCTAAGACCAGATTAGGTGGACAGGTGGGGAAGCAGCCTCATACAATCAGTGGAGAGGGGATAGAGGGTTTCTGAAGGGGAAACTGGAAAGGGGGATAACATTTGAAATGTAAATAAATAAAATAACCAATAAAAATTAAATTAATTGAAAAATGTACTGTATTTTCTAAAAAAAACCTGTAAGATTATATCATATATCCAATGCTTTGATCCCAGTATAGGAATCAGGAAGAGAACAGATAAATTTAAATTCACTCCAAATTGTGCCATATTTTTGCTACTTTCGAAGCACAAGCAGGACACAAGTCCGAAGTGGCAGGTAGAGCCAGAGGCCATCTCATTTCTTTCAGATAGCCCTGGGGATAATTGTATTTGATGTTAATTCCATTCTCCTGTGAGAGGATGCGAACAAGGAATGAATCAGCACTCAGGTGATTTTTCTGTAAACCTTCTTTTCACCTTAAGTTATAAATACAGGCTAGACCTGGTGATTGGGCAGAGAAAGGGGTAGAAAAAGAGGGGAAGGTGGAGCTGAAGGTTTTTGGAGAGACAGAGAGAGAGAGAGAGAGAGAGAGAGAGAGAGAGAGAGAGAGAGAGAGAGTTAAAAAAGTGGAGCAGAAGCACGTGGCCAGGGGAAACCACAAGTTCTAAGGGGTCTCATAGATGGGGAAGGCGACAGTGTAGTGGTATTCATATTAATTGAGTTGTGTTTTCATTGCCCAGGGACTATTTCTGTTGGAGATTTCTGCAACAGTGCTTCAGAGGTTAAACTAGCTATGGGTGAGCCTATCCTTCATTCTTATTCTAAGGTAGTGGACATAAAGCTAAGAAGAAGGGGAAAATATATGACATTCTTTAAAGTGTACAAAATAAACTGTCAGACTTTGACCCTTCTATCAGATATATAAAAGTTAAAATAACTTTTCTAGATAATATTTTCTTCAACAGTTATATAAGCAAAGCAATACATTTACAACACACAGAATTTGTTATTAAACTCCCATTACAATCGTCATATCTATGAACTTTTTAATAGAAAAGTGCATATACCGATGGCTAGGGGAGAAATGTCACAAGAAACAAAAAGAGAGTACTTTTCATTCCTCAAGCATGTGGCTCATCTGTGCCTTACCAACAGCTCTTAAGCACACTTCTGTACTTTACGTCTTGGTTTGCCTGTGAGTTATGTATATTCTATGAGTCTTCCTCCTAGAATTGGAAAGCATACATGCACGCTTTAGATATGGGAACAACAGATGCATGCTTCTCATCAACTATTTGTTGGATATTTGAAGTCTGAATTCATATAATGTCCATTTAAATTTTGCTTTAATAGCCAAACAGACCAAATAATAATAGCAATATGAATTGCCATCTGTGTAAAGAGACATGTCACGAGGTCTTCCCTTGACTCTGACATGCCTTGACTATATAGCACATTAATTCTTGGCAAGCACAAGTGTGTTTAAAGAATATACTCACAATTTTTAAATGACCAGTATCAGATACATATTTTAAATGAAAAATTTCCTTGATTCAATTCAATTCAATTTTTCATTTAATGTAATTAATTTTAATAAAAATTTAAAGTTTTCCTTGATTTCCCTTAATATACCCTCATTTAAATATATAACTTTCTAAAGTAAAAAAATACAACTGCAAAAAACTCTGAAGTTATGGGTTAAATTGTTTTATTATGGTAAATAATAATCATCTCTAAAAGTTTTCTTATTGGTTCCTTGCCATGATGGTGGAAAAATCCTGACTCCCAGAACCCCTAGAACTATATACAGTCCAAGAAGAAACACAGCTTCAGAAACTTGTCCACTGACCATCCTAGCAAATGTGTTTGTATACACCCACAAACGTACATGCAAGCACATGCACACACTCTCACACACGCACATATGCAAGCACACGTACAAGCTCATGCACACACAATCACAATTATTATTAATACTATTTTTGCTATTCTTTTTGTCTATGTTGTCCCATGAGATCCTGAACATATGTAATCTATATACAGTGCTCCTCTGCTTGCAGACACAATGCTGGTGGCTTATACTATCAATTCTCTCTGAAACTAAACTGTATGTTGTTTAACCCTCACTGCTTGAACTTTCAATAAAGAACCAATGGCAGTTTGAACCATGGTATTCCACCTCTATTGTCTCATTTAGTTGCTAAAGTTGGTCTCAAAACTTCTGAGATCAATGCAGCTTAATGTAAGTAGTTTCAAATAGCATCAGCAAAAACAGTGTAAGCTAATTTGAGGGCTGGTAAAACAAGAACAATCAAGACTGGTGCATAACATTTTAAGAAGTGAAAACAGGTAGTTCCTTCCATTGAGTTTATCCTACATATCATTATGTCCTAGCAGTGGGCGATGTTCATTTAAAACACATTACTTATTTGTATGTCATCATATGTCCAATGTGTGTCACATGTGGCTTCCCTGACTTGTCTGAACTGTAACTTACTTCTAGTTAAAAGTAATTTCTGTGCTTTCAGACTCGTACTCAAAGTCCACGTCTCATGGTGGTACATTAACCAATTTGGTGCACTGTGCAGTAGTGTTATTTATTTGACATTATTATATACTCTCAAGTACTGGGACTTCAGGAAAATAACTAATATTGACTATTATGGTACTTAATATGCTTAATTCATAAACCTCAATTTGTAATGTAAGAAAATATAATGTGTGACTAGTACTACAAATTTCAGTTTTAAGGGGGAAAGAATATATTTTGTACCAGCTCAAAGATACAAGGGAAACATTTATCTTGTGTATTATCTAATAGGCCTTCCAGAACTACAGACCACGGGAGGTAAGGCTAACAAAATTAATATGCAAAGAAGCTCAGCGCTGGGGACCTATAATTTTCTTGCAAATGGTTTCACTTTAAGGATGAAACAACACAAGACAATTCCAATTTCTTTCTGTTTTTTGCAAATAGATGAAGCTTTTTAAAAAAATTAACACATGACAGCGGGTGGGGAGAATCTAGACAAGTGGGTGTTCAAAGTCAAGGGAATCCAAATTTGATTTGTGTTGACATTTTACAAACTAATTTGAATCCGCGGGTATGTTGGTTTTTATTTTTTTTTCAAATCAACTTGGGTACAAATATTCAGTTAATCTAGGATTGCCTGTCTGTCAGACTAGAAGCAAACACTTCATAGATTATGGCAGTTGTTATGTATTTACAAACATAAGTCTGTCTAATAACACTGGCAACTTTAATAAAAGATGCTAGTCTGTAATTTTATCTATGATGTCCTGGTATTTTTTACTCCTGACTTTATCATTTAACACAAATTAATATACTTCTAATTAAGAATAACCTAGTTAAAGGAGAAGATAAATGATGCTGAAACCCGTTTCAAGTATTCACTCTACCTAGATTTTGAAAGAGATGAAACAGAAAATAGTGTATTGATGTTTTAAACAAACTACGCCATTCTTACCCTTTTAAAGTGCAGGGAGTTAAAATATTTTGCTTCCAGTAATGGAACTAACCCATCTATAAATACGGTTTCAAGTTTGCTCTAAATCTAGCAGCAATGCATACATGCTTCTTTTAGCAAAGATGTCCCTAAAACTCTGTGTGTCTTTCCCTAAAAAGGTTTTTTGCTGCTCTATTAGTGATAATTTGAAATAGTGTCAGAAAAGTTCTGTGTAATTTGACAGTGTATAAACTGAGCTTTCAAAGAAGAAACAAGACCCTATGAAATTAATCTTTAACTTAATATTTAAGTGTCTGATATGGTGAAAAATTATCTGTGGTAACACTGTAAACTAGTTTATATCCTAACACAAACACACACACACACACACACACACACACACACCCCACAAAGACAAAAACTTTGCATTTGGTTCTGCATTCTTCTGTGAATGTATAATTACATTTATTCAGTTGTATAATTTTATGTTAAATACCATAACATATATTCAGCAGAAAGTGTGGAGGCTTTATTGTTTTCATAATTAGCTTTAAAACAATACAACTGATAGTGAACCATTCTTCTGCATGTGCCAAAAATAATAATTTTATCAGTTTATGTATTAGTTTTGATACTCTCCCTTGAACACACCAGACACACCTTTGCCTCTCAAGGGTGAATTTATAATTAAAGATATTAATATACCCGATTAATGTAGTGTAATGCCATGCTCTACAATAATATTCCAGAAAAGTCTAAATGAATCATACCCCAGGGAAGACTTGATGCTATCAATTTGAAGTGTTTAATATACATTTATTTAAATGTGAAGTTGCACTTTGCCTGAGGAATGAGTGTTTAAATTGACAGCCTAATAAAATTCCTAAGTAATGCAGTCTTTTCCCCCATTTACTTATTAGTCATATTTTAAAATCATTCATTTACAGACACCAGAAAAGTATGTGAACTAATTGTTTAGGGATATAATAATTGTTTAGGGAATTAAATGTTAATTTTATGGCTATCTTTTCTTTCATCATAAATATAGAGATTTGATCTTAAATCTGCTTCTTGAGGCAAGCAACATCCTTGGCTGAAGTCTCCAAATGAACATTTAAGTGACTGGAAACAACCAGAATATTTTAAATAAATGATACAGTATTACCCAAAGTTCATACACAAATTTCAATTCTTGAGCAAAACGGCAACAGAATTTTATTATGAAATTATAAAATAGTGTTTCTGAAAGTGAATTTATTTTTAAAATTCTTTTACTGAGAAATTTAAATTAAAATATTACATAATAATACATTTTATTCTACCCTCACAATTTATGGGGTTTGATTAATTTAATTGTCATAGACATCATAAAATTTAATCAATGTTCATGAAATCAAATTAGCTATGTTCATTTGTTGCAGTTTTAAATGTGGAAATTCAATAGAGAAAACTGTCTCAGTTTTTCCAGTCAAATATTTACGGATCCATTTTCCCTCACTTTTAAACAAAACAGAAATTGTCTTAATTGTCTGAGCAAGTAAGAATTTCAGATTCATTAAATAGGTTTCATTCACATATCCTCTTCCTCCATTATCTTCCATTGGCTTACATTCATATAGTTCCAAGGATAAGTAAAATCGGGATTGCAGTCTCCTCCCCTAAGTCAGACAAGCATCAGGTTCTCGCAAGATTGGATTCCTGGTTGCTAGAGAGAAGGCTGAGCAATTGAGGGATCTAAAGCACTTGCTCCTCTTACAGAGGACCTGGGTTTGATTACCCGCACTCACACATGGCAACTCACCATCTGTAACTCTGGTTCCATGGAATCTGGTCTCCTCTTCTGCTATCATATACACAAACACACGAGTGGGCCACACACTCATATGCATAAAATAATAAATCTCTTTAAAATAAGACTTCATTTTTCTCGCTCAAAAAATGGCGCCACTGCTTCTCCTCACTCTTCCTAGCCACTATCTCCAGACTTTGACACATTTCTCTGCTTCTTCTTAACTCTGATAGTTGACAAAGGAAGAGATAGTTTTATTTTCAGTGTCCACAATAGACTAACTAGGACCTGTCCCTAAGTATGAACTATAAGGAAAAGAAGATTGTTTTTCAACATTACATGTAAACTTACTATAAGAATGCAAAAATTAACATTTAAGAGAAGCCATCTTTCGTTTCAAGCATTAAAAATGGTTATTTTCGTCAGAAAATGTTAATATCCATTTTATTTTTGTGCTAGAAACAATCAAATATTTTTGTTTCAAGAATAGAGCATTTTTACTGTCAGATTTTTTTTTATTGTCAGATAGTACTGCTTACGATCGGAATTTTAGGATATATTTAGATTAAATATGTTCAGGAATATCTTTAAGCTTCTTTGATTTTTTCCTGAATATCTTTCCAGCACTATTTATGAAATCATATAAAATTGCTATCCATCACTCCCACACAGAAAATTAAAAACAATGAAATAATGTTTTACATATATATGCTATTATTCCAGTAGTTTAAATATTACTAGCCTTTTCAAGTCTTTATCTGTATCTACATACTATGTGGCTGAACCATAACTGTCAATTTCACAATTTTCCTAAATGGGGAAACATATTCTAAACATATCTGGAACATATCAGACTTCTATAAGTACATTTTCATAAAGTTCATCATTTTCCCTAATTAAAAACTTATTTTCAGGTTAAAAATATACCCCCTCATAGCTAAGAAATACTACACCAAAATGACTCCCTGGAATGATATAGTATGGGTCTGATACAATTGTGTAATTCACAACAATGTTGGGTTAAGTAAATGTTGCTGTTAGCATAGTGTAATTTTCTTTGGTGATAAATGCCACTGACTTGCTATTTACTTTTCAATTGATTTTATTTGCCAAATTATATACCAAACAGTCCCATGGGCTTATGGAATATATGGGGGTTAACAATGAAAAATGTGCATAGTTTTAGTACCAACTTTGTAAATTGCCTTAATAATAGCTGGTATAATGTAATAGTATTTTCAACCAGGACTTTTAATTTCTAGCTCATAAAGCCTTTTCATTGAACCCCAAGGGTGTAGCTATAAAAGTTAAGATTTAATTTTGTATATAATGTGGCTTAAATTAGCTTTAAAGCAATAGGAAAAAAAAACATGCAGTTACAAAAGATGGGCTCAAATTGTTATAATGATATGAATTTCTGTTAACAAAATTAATTACTATTTCCGTTGTAACATAATTTGTGATGAAATTTTTAGGCTACTTAGAATGTACATCTTAAATCTTATTTTGAAAACCATGCCAAATAGATGGAGAAACGCTTAAAGGCAAGTGTGAAGAAACCATGGATCAACATACTGTAAATATGAAGGAAGGCAGAGAACGCGTGAATGTTGATGCTGTAGAATACCTTCCCTCTACCAGTCTCTTCCTGATTACTTATTCATTGAGCTATTCACTTCCATTTGACACTTTCTATTGAATTTAAGGAGTGCACTTGTGTTGAGATGAACCTTTAACGTTGACAGTACATTCCTACTGGTGACTAGTCAACCACTGTGTGAAGGTTTATACCAACTATCAACATCTCCATTCCATTAGCAGATGTACTTTATTGCCTTGTCCATCTGATGGCTTCAGATGAGGTGATCAAGCCAGATGCCCAGTATGCTCTTTTTGTGGATATAAAAATGGTGGGTTTACAGTCAGGAGCCTAGCATGGCTGTCCTCCAAGAAGCCCAACAAGCAGCTGACTAAGACAGATACTTACACCCAACCATTGGACTGAAGTCAGGGAACCTTTGGTTGAACTACGGAAAGGCTGGAAGAAGCTGAGGAGGAAAGAGACCCCATAGGAAGACTAGCAGTCTCAACTAACCCAGACACTGAGCCACCAACTGGGCAGCATACACTGGCTGGTACGAGTCCCCTGATACAAATACAGCAGAGGACTGCCTGGTCTGACCTCAGTGGAAGAAGATGTGAGGCCTCATGGAGGAGGGAAGCCTGGCAGGGGGTGGGGGATGAAAGGAAATCCTCTTGGAGACAGGAAGGAGGAGGAATGGGATGAGGGACTGAGGGAGGGTGGACTGGGAGTAGGGTAATGAATGGACTGTAAAAAAAATAAAAGTACTAAAAAATGTCATCTTCAGGATGCCTTGTAGAAGAGGGAAAAATTATTGTCAATTTTAAAAGAGGAAAGAAAAGAAAAATTATGTTTTAACTATCAGAGTGTTGGGTGCATACAGTTATTCCTCATAATTATCAGATATTGTTAATGTCTTGGTTAATGTACTTAATTCATTCTATCAAGTATGTGGTGGTCTCTATGTACTGCTTTAGTTTGCATTTCTAAATAAGTTCTGGGTTTTGTCACTTTCTTTCCCATCATGTTTTCTTCAGTAAAACTATTATCATTTATTCAAAAAGCATTTCAAGCCAATTTAAATATAAAAATGTAATCTAAGAAAAGTTCACATGTACTTATGCAATTGAATGTTCAATTTTAAGTGTGGGGGTATTTTGATGTGTGTGAGTGTTTTGCTACATGGATTTCTATGCACCATGCACATCTCACAGAGCCCATGGAGGCCAGAAAAGGGCATTGGAGCCCCTGGGACTAGAATTTACAAATGATGGTGAGTTGCCATGTGGATGCTGAGAGTCAAACCCCCAGGCCCTCTGGTAAAGCAGCCACTGCTCTTAGAATAGACGCTACCTCTTCAGCCCTATGTATGATCAATTTTAATACACTGCATATAGTAGGTATCACCAACTAATGCTCATCCATCAGCAGCAGCATTGGAAGTCCTCAGTAATTTATAGACTTTCAGGGTTTTTTTTTTTTAGAAAGGAAGTTATTTTATTAGAATGTTAAACAGTTTAAGCAGTGAGATCACTCTAGAAGTACACACACTTTTGGCTTACAATGAAAATCTATTTAAAAGAAGTTGTTCAATAAGGCATGATTAAGAAATCAATCATAAAAAAAGAAATTAGTCATAACTATAAAGTGGCCTCTATATAGTATTTAACATGTAACATTTGTTACACTGTACTTTTTTCTTGTTTGAGACACATATTTAAACAGAATCTATTTCTCAATAAACTTTTAAAACTAAGTGAAGAAAAACATGCAAAGTAGATATTTTGAAATGGCATTGCCACTTTGTTCTTTGTTGTTTAAATTTTGCCTATCCTTGGCCTATGTGTTAAGGCTGATGTCATATTTCAATATGAAATATATAAAATAATACACAAGAAAATATTGCTGGTGTAAACTCCAGTCTCTGTGCTTTGGAGCTATAGAAGACTGGTTATAGTAGACAACACTCATTAGTTTGAGCAAGTCCTTCAGAGTGCAGGGTCTCACTCTCCAATTCTCCCCCCTCATGTTTGTGGGTACGTGTGTGTGTGTGTGTGTGTGTGTGTGTGTGTGTGTGTGTATACATGTGTGCTGTGTTCTCTCTGTGTGTATGTGTGCTGTGTGTATGTGTTTGTGTATGTGTTTGTGTGTGTGCTATGTGTGTGCACTGTGTGTTCGTGTGTGTGTGTATGTGTTGTGTGTTTGTGTGTGCTGTGTGTATGTGTGTATGTCTGTCTATCTGTCTGTCTGTTTGATAGAGGGCTCAATATGGGGCTATCACACCTGACTTTCACCTTGCGATTCTTATACAGAATAGTTTATGTTATAAATTCTAAGTGTCATATCAACCATTAAAAATGTTCTTTTTCTTGAAAAACAAAAACAAAATTTTTTTTTAAAGTTATTAAATAAGCTGACATTTTCCTCCCCTTCAGATTGTTGCTTTTCAATCTTTTCAACTTACTTCATATTTTCTGAAAAGAAAACTGTTGTATTATTTGACACTAAATCAAATATTAAGTTCAGCACACACGCACCCCACAAAAAGATGATGGGTGAATTTAAAAGTACCTGCAAGTATGTTTTTAAACCTTAACATTTAGTCAGCGAGGGAAGGATCCATGACAAAAATCTTTAATTATATCCAATAGACATGGGAAAGGGTCAAATCTTATTTCTCTTAAAGGAACAAAACATTTGTCATGCTTTTATGGGCTGTGTTTCAGAGTGTTCTGTGACAAATATCTAAGATTAGATTAGAAATCTAATTAGGGACAGACGGACAGATTAGACCACTTTCTGAAGCACATAAAGCACATGCCGTAGGAGAATTTGAGAGCAACAGTTATTCCATCCATGTTCTGGGGGAGATGCAGCTCTGGCGGGACTCGGCTGTCTCTGAGGTTACAAGTTAAAAAGCCTGAAGTGGTATTAATTTATTACCAGTCTGGATTTATTTTCTTCCCCTTGCTCGTTTTTTTTTCCCCGAGTTTGTCTGTAACCGAACATTTCATTTGTCTCATCACTGTGATTATCCTCTGCTCACATTTAGCAATGGGAAGGATCCGGTAGAAGCTTACAGGGAACACATTACGGTGTCCTACATTGGAGATGGGAGTGTGGCTTCTGTATTCCTGCCAGGAATATCAGATAACAAGTTACTGTTTGGAAGTCTGCTGTTTCAGTCTGCACCGATTGTGCAGAGGGTGATGGGTGGCCCCACAGCCACTTCATCCTCCAAAGGACAATTGCTATTCCTCATGTGCCCTGGGTTTCTGGCTCTCTCTCTCCAAACAAGGGAAGGGGATTGTGTTTGAGTTCAAGACTTCAAGGTCTCTCCTTATTTTGCTTAACTGGGATTATGAATAAGTCTGTAGCTTAGTTGTTACTTGTTCTTTATTCTTTTGTCCTCTCCCACACCAGCATTGTCTTCGTATAGCCCTAGCAGTTCATACTTATAAAGTCATCTAGCTGGGCATTGTAGCTCAGGACAAGCAAGGACTTGGGAGGCAGAGAGGCAGATGAGTCTCTGTGAGTTCGAGGCCAGTCTTGTCTGCTAGAGAGTTCCAGATCAGTAAAGACTGAAAAGTGTGATGTTGTCTCAAAAGAGGAGAGAGGGAAAGAAAGGGAGAGAGACTACAAACAGACAGAAGAGAAGGAGGCAGACAGAGAGGGGAATGGGAGAGACAGACAGACAGACAGGCAGGCAGACAGACAGACAGACAAGAGAGGGGGTTAGAGAGAGGGGGAAAGGGAGAAGGGTAAGGGAGTTCTCTGGAAACATTCCACACCTGAGCAAAGATACTCTTGTTCTTTCCACCCTAGACCATGAAGAATGTGGTATGGTCTGTGTCTGCATCCTGGCTTTTGCAAGATAAAGAGGCATTGAGACATAAAAACTAGTCATTCCCAGGAAGAGACAAGAACAAATGCTGTGGCTCAAGGAGAAGTTGTTACAAGCAGAGTTGCCTTCCCGGTGCCGTGGCGAGAGCCACTGCGAGCATCCTGTCCCCAGCAGAATCTGCCTGACAGCAGTTACATTTGTTAATTCCACCTCTCCGTGAGTTATCTGACTCACAAGTGTTTATCGTGAAAAGATATGCTGCCTGGCAACAGCTTTCACATGGAGCTACTGATTTTTTTTCTGCACTTCTGAGAAAGATGTTTTATTCATTAGTTGCCTTCCTTTGCTTGCGTGTGTGTGTGTGTGTGTGTGTGTGTGTGTGTGTGTGTGTGTTTTACCCTCCTTTTCTGTATCAACTTGCACTTTCTGGTCCTGAGCATCTCCCTTTGTGTCTATGCGAAATGTGCCATTGTCCACCATTAGTGCACATGTGCATTAATACAGGACTGACTGTTAGGAGAACCCTTCCCTGATACGTGAGAATTTGAGTAGCCAGCACCAAGAATTACATTAGGCCTGAGGGGGTTCCTAAAGTTCAGGCACATTCAGAAGCTATCAGAAGAGAAAGTGTAACACTTGAGTTTGACCACCTCACTACGCATAATAGTGAACTTGAACAATATAGAACAAATCAAATGGGAATGAAGTGTTTTAGACTACAAGCTTTTGGTGAACTCATGCTCGGATTACAAGCAATGCTGTTCTATCTACTGCTCACAACTGGCAAAGACAAGTTTATTGAAGGCCTCGTTGCCAAAGTCCGAAGTAGCAACTGAGTCACTGTGAGAATTACTGAGAGAATGTTAAGTTCTAACGAAATCCTTAGATTGTTTTGTCCACATATTTAATATATCCGTGAGAATCCAGAAAAAGATGCCTCGCTCCTCTAAAAGCCAGACGTCTCTTGGGGAAACGGTCTACAAAAGCTCAGTCGCAAGCTGTACTTCCAGCAGTATTGTGAGGTTTTCCTCCTCGAGAAAATAAGCAAATATGATTTCTGTAGAAAGGACAATACTTAAGGAGCAAATGTGGCCACACCGGCTATTTTGTTTGCTCAGGTGGCGGCTACTGGCATTATAGTCCATTGCGAATGCATAGATATTTATCGCTGTATGTAAAATAGATGTGGCATTGTTCTCAGTACCTGTGGTCCCTCGTATTCAACCAACAGCCCTCCCAGTGGTTATTCTTATAGAAATATATGAAAAATGCAAATTCTTAAATACAAAATAATGTATACATAGCTTATAATCATATCCGTTGTTTCAGAACCAAAAGAAATATACTTGCCTAATAACAGAACGGAGGGAGTACCTGCCAAATGTTCAGGAAGAGTTGTGAGGAGGAGCCATTGGCAAAAACCCTAGCAATGGTAAAACAAAACATGAAGAAAGTATTTCCATCATCACATTTCCTTCCCACCACTCCATTTTATCAATTTGAAATTTTCATATACTGTATTGTGAATATATTTACCCCCTTAACTCCTTTTCCTACCCTTAGCCTTCCTATCCCTTAACTTTACGAGATTATGTTTTTTCCCATTGAATAGAGTTTGTGTTGCCCTGCTATTTTGGGGCTTGGGGTGGTCAGCCTGTAAGAATGTCACCTCATTAAAGAAAACTGAGTCTCTCCCAGGATCTATCAAATGCTAATAGTCCTTCAGATAGTGGTGAAATTGTGTATTCCCCCCCATCCCCCCCACCTCCCAACCCCCACCCCCGTCTATGCCAAGACTTTTGTCTGGCTGGAGTTTACAGGCTCCTGACCTGCTGTCAGAATTACTATGAGTTCACATGTGCACCTGACCTGTTATGTCTGGAAAACACTGTTTCCTTGAAGCCACCTGGCGCCATTGGCTCTTACAGTCTTTTCACCCTCTTTCACATAGAGCCCTGAGGGTCATGATAGGAATGTCTGATTTAAAGCTGAGCACTCTACAGTCTTGTTCTCTGCACATTGATTAATTCAGGGTCTCTGTGTTGACGTCCCTCCACGGCAGTGAGAAGGGTTGAGAGATGCTATGATCTATGGGTACAGCAATAAATAAGTCATTAGGAGTCACTTTAATGTTAGATCCATTTAGCACAGTAATAACATTGGATTCTTCCCCAGGGCCTGAGATCTATCTACACACAGGTTTTTTGGCCTCTATCATAGTGCTAGGTATGCGTTTCATTTCGAGGAGAAGGTCTTTGATTCAATCCAAATACGATTGCTTAGTCTCATAATGTTTGGATCTCTATTGCACCAATGAGATTATCTTGTCTGGCCAGTCAATTTGGTGGCTTAGATGGTTCACAGCCAGGCGAGAACAAGGCTTACGTCTCTCCCCTGACAGCTTGCATCCCACCTTCCAGAATCATGAATGCTAGCCAACAGGGATAAAGATCATAGGTGAGCACCGGCTTGATGTCTCCGTGTCCTGTGTTTCAAGTATGTGGTGTCTTCAGCAGTAGGGTCTAACTGTCTAGCTCTGGAGAGTGGCTACAAGTATTACCAGCCTATCATGCTTAGAGATCTGAGCAACCCATTCATCAACGACTCAATACAAATAGGTAATATTACTGGGTAAATCCATTAAACATCTACTTTTGGGGAGTGAGGGTTATTCGAGAGAGGATTTCTCCCTGTAGCCCTGGCTGTCATGGAATTCATTCTGTAGGCCAGGCTGGCCCCCAATTCACAGAAATCTGTTTCACAAGTGCTAGGATTGGATAAAAGGTAGACACTACCTCGACCTAACTTTATTAAACCTCATTTTCTACATGTATATATTTTATGTAGTATCTTTAGTAGCAAGTTTCCAAATGCCTGTTTATAGCCTTTAGTGTTAGTTATCTCTTTAAAAAAAAAACTCACTTTAGGGCTAGTGAGATGGCCTCTTGTCTAAAGTGCACTTGTCTTGCAAGCCTGGCACCTTGAGTTTGATCCCCACAGTCCATGTTAAGAGACCAGAGCTGATTCACCAGAACTGTCCTCGGAGCTCCACGGGTGTGCTATGGCACATTCATTCCCCACTCCCTTTTTCATAAAATAAAACAAAATAAGTAAAATTCAGAGGTGAAAAAAAAAAACCATGGGTCATTGCTTTGGTATTGTGATAAAGATGCAGTTTTTATACCTGAAGAGTTGTTGACATACTGAATTATATCATAAATTCTTAAAGGAATATCAATTCAAAAGTAATTGGATCCACACTTAACAAAACCACTAAAAGTTGTGCACAAAGTCCTCTGTAGTATTTATACTGGGGAGTTCAAGTGAATGGAAACTAGGAATGTGGAGTCAGTGGAATTTATGGCATCTGCTGTTAATGTGCCATGCTAAACACGTTCATGTGATCACTACATTTCAGAATATTAAAATTAATGATGCCAGCATGTCTATAAAATGAGTAGTCATCCTTTGCTTTGTTAAAATGAATAACACATTCTGTGCTGTTTGTACATCGTGATTTTAGATCTTAGTGACTCGCAGACGGAGCAACTTTGTCATTGTTGTATCTTTCTTTACTATGAATGCAAGAAGTGAATATGAAAATACATTAATTAAATGTTCTCTTCTAATCCCTGCTTTAAATATAACATGAGAAGCATGTCACAGCAGAAAGCAATGGACCAGATAATTGTCCCAAATTAGGACATTGAGCCTCTCATGACATTTAAGTTTTAAACCTAATGGTTTCACTATTTGACCTCTGCTCTGCTGATTACAGGCACTTAACACATTAATATGTTTTAGGCTAGGACACTGTGTAATTTGGGACAATATTAAATATAGTTGATATTATTTTGATCTACAAGCACATAATAATTCCGACAAGCCATTATGAATCTAAAAATCACTGGGTAGAATGACGATGTTAAGAACATAGAAGATTAAACAAAAGAACACAGCAGATTAACAGATTAATTTTTTATTAATCTTTTACAAATTCAATCACTCTTCATCTCACTCAGAAAAACCTAGAATGCTCAACCATGTACAAAGTAATGAAATGCTTGTATAAGCCATATGCATTCTCATACACACTTTAATTTCTCCACTATTTATAATATCTATAAAAACATAAATTTTGAATAACAGATACATAACTCATTGGTAAAGAAGCATCTGTACTAAACAGTTATGTTTCACAGATATGCACGCGCACCTGCACATACACATACAGACACACACGCACATTTGATCACAGAATATAACTTTGAAGAATCTATAAAAATGAAAAATTATGTCCACATCAGGGCAGTAAAAGCAGTCTTGAGCTGATGTCAAAGGTGGGCAAGTATTCATTATGTGCTCCTTATAAGGTAAATGCACTTCTAGCTACTTTTAATATGCAGCCTGATTTATTCAGCCCTCACAACAAACTACCCAGGAAGGCTGTGATGCTGCCATTGTCCTGTCACAGGTGGGAAGAGAGAAGCCTAGAGAAGGTAGCCCCCAGGAGCAGAACTCCTAAAGACACCTCAATCTCTTCATTGCCTGCAAAATGAGAGTTTTCAATCCCCCCTCCTGTGTTTTCCAAGGCCAATCAAGAACTATCTTTTGGTTGAACTTTTTAAAAGTCCTTTTTCTCAGTTCACACACGGAAGTTTTATTATCTTTAGCATAACCTGCTGTTTGGAGACTACTTTCAGTACAACCACGTGTGCTGGTCGAAGGTTTGAACTTCAGTCTTCCGTGACGTCACATTTGTCGTTGATTTCTTAGATATATCACCAAATCAGAAAGAGTTGCATGCTATTTCCATAGGGGGTATCTGAAATTTTCATGTATGCTAGCATAATCTCACATGTTCCAAAGGATCCACGACCCAAAATTCAAACTTATGTGAAGAAAATCAGTAAATGTCTCCAGCAGACTTCTCTGTAGCCACTAGGTGGTCTGTCCTACCCACCTGTTTTGTGAGCTCTGCAAGATGCACAGAGGAAGGCAGTTGCTGGGATGTCCAACCCTGCTTCTAAAGATCCTCACTTACGTACTAAACTCAACCAGCCGCACTGTTTCAGTGGTATTTTCCCCAAATACTTAAGAAAGCTTAGAAATCAGGAGATCTTGTAATGGATCTGGACGACAAACTCTTTTGTAAAACCGAATGATCCGTCAAAGGTGGACTAACTCCCGCAGAACAATCCCCACCTGCAATCTACCTCTTTTTTTGACTGGGTATGGTATTACCAAACCGTTGCCAGCCTCATCACAGTCTTCATCATATTTGGGCTCATTTTTTGCACTATCTGTGGCTCCTCAGCAGAACCACTTAAATTTGTAAGCCTTGCTCTGATCCAAGATCTCCTCCAGTTCTGAAGTTCTGTTTGTTTTGAAAGAAAAACAAAACAAAACAAAACATATTCACCAGTAGCTGAAGGTCAGTGACTACTCAAGGTTCTGAGGCTATGACTACTGAAATCCATGACCTGAGCTGGTACCCAGGGCTTTTTGAATCCAAATGTTTACTCATTTCCAACACCGTCTACTGTGTCTTATTTCCAGCGACATAATCTGAGTCAGGTTGAAGCAAGATGTTTTGCAGCTATAAATTATTTGCACTTACTTGCATGCACATACAATATTTTAAATCCTGAGAGTGTATGTGTCATGAATGGGAAAGAATAACAATGTTGAGAATTTTTGTAAGAAGAAGGCTCCAGCACAGGCTGGACAGCTTCTATGACCCCACAAAACCCCATATGGCCTGGAGTCCTCTGAATATACTCTCTACATCACAGAGAGACTGTAACTTTCCGGTGTCCCCTGTGTCCCCTAAAGAATGGTTGTGGTGGCACAAGCCTTTAATCTGAGCACTCGGGAAGCAGAGGCAGGTGGATCTCTGAGTCTGTGCCCGTTTGTTCTATAGAGCAAGTTCCAGGACAGTCGGGGCTACACAAAGAAACTGTGTTGAAAAAAAAAAACATACAAGAAAAAATAAAAAGAAATTAAGTATGCTTCTGACTTAAGAATAAACCCATATAAATCTGTAGGTCAATTCAAATATTCAAAATATAACCTCATCCAATTTCTCATAATAAATTGTTGAACAAATGAATCCAGATTTTTTAAACATACTAAATTATTTGAGAGTATTAATACACAGCAATTTAGAAATGACTAAGACATGTAAAACAATTTGTTAATTATTTTTCTAGGAATTCTACCATTCAGATAGGATTTTTATACAAAAGCGATAGGCACTGGGGATGGGGTGGGGAGAACAAGTTTAAATAGTTACTAAAACAAAACTACTTTGCCCCAACCCTAACATATTTATTGTAATGATAAAAATCCCTACCCTTAATGGGTGCACATTACTATAAGCATATTAATTCAATTTGGATTGGATGTGTGTATGTTCTCTTGTCACTGCAAAAAAAAATAATACTAGAACATTGTCTTTTAATTTCTAAGAACACTAAGCAAATGAGTATGTAAATGCTATTGTAAGTTACTCGTTACATTTTCTAGATAAAAACAAAAAACTGCATTTTTGTTCCATAAAGGGCCAGACCAAAGCTTCCAGGTGTGGGGCCCTCGAGAAGAATTTGTGAAGCCTGTTAGGTGCTGCCCAGCCCATTGCTCTGGGTAACGTGCAAGTACACAGCTAGTCCTACACATTTAACCTGATGTGAGTCTTCTTAGAAAAAAACAGCATTGTTACTAATTTGCAACCTAATTTTTCTGAAACCCATAAACTTTCTCTAGGATAAATTTCTTTATTTGAGGGCATATTCTATGTAATGTGAAAAAGCCCACCTCCAATGATCTACCTCCACTAGCCAGGCTCCTTCCAGAAGCCCTACAGCCTCTCAACACAAGGTAACCATCTGAGACAAAGCAGTCAAGACTTGAGCTGTGGGAGACATTGCACTATCAGGGCATGCTTGTGATCCTTAACTAATTTCCCATCTCATGCACCTCTGGGATGGAATGAACAGGTCAATGAAAAGGTGGTCAAACCTGCATTTGCTATGTTAGATGCAACGCCTGTGGTCAATTTATTCACTAATGCACAGGTGTCAATAATTAGAAGAAAGAAATATACAGGGGTGAAGAGTCCTTCATCAAAAAGCAAAGAGGCCAGAGTAAAAGCATAGAAGAACAAAATATTAAAAAGGAGCGTGGATGAAGCAAGTTTTCAGTGCATTCTGTCTGGCTGTTTTTGTCAGTGACATGAAGCATGGCTCCAAGAAACTGTGTGTTTTTCATAGAGAAGAAAACAATGGCCTTGAGATAGGATTGAAAAGGAAAGCTGAAGTAAAACTGGGTGCATATACATACACATCGTTTGGCTTCAGCAAACAAGGTCGATATAAAACTGAATTATATATTTTATATTCATAAATTAAACTTTTAAAGAATTGATGTGATATGTCCAGAATCTATGACATATGAAATACAAACACATTCCTGGAGATCCAGACAGATACAAAAGAGATAAAGAAGGAAGCCACATGATCATGCTTTTTATTTTTAATTTCTCTAGTCACAGCAACCAGCCCTGTTACACAAACCTCCAAAGACTGAGACGCTTCCATTAGACTAATGAAGATCCCGGCTGCACGTGGTCTTGAAGTTTTATTTAAAGGTCCTTACGTTACACAGGAATATTCTGATGCACACAGGTCACAGAATCACTACAGGCAAGGCAACCTCATTTGAAGTATGAAGCATCGTAGAAGGTAACTACGGGAATTGAGAAAGTGACTTGCTCACAATCTCAGGGTTAGCAAGAAAAGCCTGGCTTCAACAGCCAACACCCAAATATAAATGGTTCACAGTTTCAAAAAGACATCCATCTCTCACTACAGAATACATTTTTCCTTTTGTCTGCAGAAAAGTGATTGGGTTATTTAAGAGAAAAAAAGTAATTTTGATCTTGGTCAAAACAGTGTCATAATTATATATTTCATAGATATATGTATTTGAATGACTTGTAATCCCCGCCTCTCCTTTTGCTCTAGGTTCTATTCGATAACAAGTTCACATATTCTTTTTTTTTCCAAGACAGGGTTTCTCTGTATAGCCCTGGCTGTCCTGGAACTCACTCTGTAGACTAAGCTGGCCTCGAACTCAGAAATCTGCCTGCCTCTGCCTCCCAAGTGCTGGGATTACAGGCGTGCGCCACCACTGCCCGGCTGATTGTAGTTCTCTAGGTCACTGACTCAATGGTTACTTAATTTTCATAGTCTCTGAAAGTTCAGTTATATATGGTTACCACCAGGCTGGACTCATCAGACCCATAGTTCAGAACACATTATAAAAGTAAGGGAGGAAGAAAACCAGAACATTTTGTAACAAGATCTTACAAAAAAAAGAAGGGTTGCCTATTTGAAGTGACCCTCAAACCCCATGTTTGACAATCCTTAGACATTTATTATTTACAGGCTTCTGCATTTAATGCTGAATAAAAAACAATTTTCATATATAAATGAGAGATTTTCTCAAGGAAGTTTTTTCTGGCATAGTCCTATAGCATTCATAGTTCCCAAGCACGCATTATACCACTGAGAGGTTTTGTACTTGGGCTTCTGTTATTAACCTTAATATTTACTTCCTGGGATATTCTTTAAAAGTGACTGGATGGTTAATTTTATATATATAAGATAACTTTATTTAAACAGATAATTCATTTTTTAGACATTCTGAATATCAGGCAAACATAAAATTTTACTCGGAGAATATCAACTGTCCCTTTCTATACTCCTGACTATACTAAAGCTTCTCTGTTCCCAATCCCTATAGTAGCCAGGACTTCTGTAAGTGCCCCACCCTGCTTTCCTCCGTCATGGTATTCCCTTTTGCTTGCCCTGTGGTTGTGTGTCATGGAGTGTGTGTGTGTGTGTGTGTGTGTGTGTGTGTGTGTGTGGTGTATGAAAGAGAGACAGAGACACAGATACTACCTTTCAGTACAAGATCCTTAACTATAGATCATTAGTTCAACACTGTCCAATACAAACCTTTATTTGACTTAACTGACAGGAAGTTTAATTTGTTATTTGTTATCCAAAGGATAGCTGTGTTTTTTATTAAGAAATGACTCTCCACACATACTGATAATTCTATAATCTTGTATTTATTTATTTATTGAGAATTTCACACATGAGAACTACATTTACATCATTTCTACCTAGTCTTAACTCTATCTCAAATCATGAGGTAGCCTTCATTTATTATTGTTACATATACACATATTGCTAAGTCCACTTGGTGTTGCGTTTGTGTACACATGTTAAATCTAGATGGAATATCTGTTGTTATACTTTTAAGGACAGTGTAAGCAAAATTAAACAGGCAAATGATGAGTTGGGTTCATTCAAGAGAGGGAGTGTGCAAACATGCCTATGCTAAAGCTTATTGAGTGGAAAATGATATGTTTACTCCTATCTAAGTCACTGTGAGCATCAGGAAAATATTTATTAAAAGTTTCCTATTTGGGAATGGTGTTATGCTCGGAGATAGAGTGTCTGTCTAGCAGACCCTGTAATTCATTCCTGACACTGAAAAACATAAAAATTAAGAAGCATACTATTAAGTCCACACTACAAAATCTTTCTCAAACAAGTTATCTAGATATTTTTAAATGGTATGTACAGCCCTTGAGTGAAAGCAAAGGAGAAGGTGTAACCATCTTCCATGTTCAGCCTTGACCTGGAGCATCTGCAAAGTGTCTTTATTTTCTGCATCTAACAATAATTACCAGGAATTTTCTTCTTTTACCCCCCCCCCCCGCCCCCTTTGCAGGGATAGAAATTGAGCCTCAGGGCTTGTGTGTGGAAGTCAAACTTCCAACTACTGATCCTCCCACCCCCATCTTTGCAGTAAGTCTTTGCTAAACTTAAGAAATATTTGCTATGTGATGGATGCTGTTCTGACTTAATCCACTAAACTAGCTTAGAAAGTAGATGATTGGATGAAGCTTTTCAAAAGGGTAAAGTATTCGGAATCTGCGTGCCTTGGAAGAAGGTGATTATAAAACTAGTTAGAGACCCTGAAGGACAGTGGGAGATGATAAAAGAATGGTAGAGAAGAATGAAGGGTCACAGAATCAGAAGGCAGGTGGGGGGTGGGAGCGTGCAAGGTGGGGCAAAGGACAGTAGAAGACATTGTAAGGAAAAGAAAAAAATCTCGAAAATGTTGTAATGAAAACTAATGCTTCATATTTTAATTTTTAAAGTCACCGTTAGGGTAAAAGGGAACAAGACAACACTGTTGGGTTGGAGGCTGTAGAGCTATATAAGCGGCAAAGACAGTGGTGAGTCACACACAGACAAATGACAATAACTAATAATTGTCACAACTGTTAATCAACCCCAGGAATCGAGAGCTTTTCCACAGTTTGCTCTCATGACCTTGGCTTCAATAGGGAATTTGCCTTGTGAAGTGGAATTCAATTTTATCCAACTTTGAAATGGA